>RJWM01007524.1:0-77627 GCA_004363535.1 Dasyprocta punctata | reverse complement strand
ATCGCCGGTATCAAAATAAATAAAAAATAAAAAATAAGAAAGTAAGGGCAATTACTAATGACACCAGGGCTTCCCCGGGCAGACGGCATGTGTGCCACAGCGGTCCTGATCTGGCTGGGGGAAGCTGTCATCAGCTAAGGACCTTCGCAGGGTTAGGTGATGTTCTCCAAGAGCCTTGATCCGGTGGGGGCGTTCTGGGACCTCAACGGCTGGCTGAGTTGACGCCCTCCTCCCCACCCTGGCTCCCTCTCCCACCCCAGTGTCCCCCCAGGGCCTCCCATGAAGATGCAGCCACCTCCCTACCCAGGTCCTCCCTCAGCCTCCCCATCTTCGGGCAGGCAGAGGAGAAATCACTCTCAGGAGGGTAACCACATGAACCCGCTTCCCGGGTGCTCCTGAGCCCTTCTTCTCACGAGAATGATTAACCTCCGATAACCTTACACACAGGGCCTGGGCAGACCCCCGCCCACCAGCTTCGCTTCCTATCCTCGCTGGAGAGCGGTACTGGAGGAAGAAGGATTTTAAAGGCCCATCTGGGTGGCACATGCGAAGACGTGAACTTCCTGGCACACTCGGTGCGATCCGAGAAGAGGAATTTCCTCAGTGCCTATGTGGCAAGGAATTTTCATTCTTTGGGATTAAAAAGGAATTATAAACGGAGCTTGCAGTTTTGTGATTGGCTCTCGTGCATTGGAAAGCTGGCTCGAGGGCCAGCAGTCAGCTTCGATTCACTTCTGAATGCCCTCTGCCGCCCGCTCCTTGGAGCACCATGCGGCGGGCGGGGGCAGTGAGTTGGGCGTGGGATGAAGGGGGAGGGGAGGAAAGTGGCAGTTTGAAGTCGGGGGTCCGAAGCGGGAGTCAGGAAGGATCCGAGAGGCTCCGCCGAGGGAAGGAGATAGCAAACTCCTCTTCCCTTTCCCTCTGTAGCTGACACTGCCACACCTAACCAGAACTGACAAGAGGTGACTCTGACGCCGCAGAATGACTCAGTGGAGACGTTATTAGAGCCCATCCTACAGATGGTGAATCAAGGCTCAGAAAATTAACAGCCCTTGCCCCAAGTCACCTGGCTAAGGAGGGGCCAAGCTGGAATTTCAACAGGTCTGCATTATTCTAAGCACCCTGACTCCTAAGAGTATGCGGCTCAAGTGCAATTTACCGGCAACGTAACTGCCTCGACATTCCTTCCTGCTGCCCTCCAACCGAAGGACAAAACTCTAGAAGAAAAACGAAGCAAAAAGACTGAGCGGATGTGGGCAAGGTGAGACCCCCAAGGAAAGAGATGACCTCTGCCAGCGGAAGTAATCACAGGGTGTGGTGGGGAGGACGGCCAGGAGCTGGGTGCCGGGGAAAGGTGCAGGGGGGCCCCCTGGACTATCTCGTGGCAGTTTAAGACCACACACTCAGCACTGGTCCGTTTCTCTCACTTGCTGGGTATGCATCACTTGGACAGAAGACACAGATTCCCAGAACCTCAGTTTTCTCATCTGTAAAATGGAACGATGACGATGATACTCCTCATGTCTAGGGGCTAGAAGAATGAAGTGAGACAAAGCCCGGCGCGTTGGCCAGGACAGGACAATGGCCCAGCGCTGCACATTTTCGCTGTGCCCTGGAAGTCACCCAATCTTTCTCGCACGTCAGATAGCACACACTGTATTTCGTTCCAGTGTCAGCGGGAATGGCTTTCCACAGTGGAACATTCTGTCCTGGAAACCGAGGTGACCTCCTGCCAACAGCTTCCCTTTCGCGGAAGACTGCCTCAGGGAGGCTCCGCGTCTTCTCTAGTCAAACATTAACTTGGAGTGGGAGCAGGAGGGTGGGCGGGGTCTAGTTTATTTCTGCATCAACTAAACAGTTTCTTCAGACTCCATCATCGTTTTAAATCCTGAGCAATCCTTCACTAATTAATCTGGGCTTCACACGAGTGGCTAGCTTTTACCAGACAGCCAAAGTCACTGAAAGGAAAACCACGAAAAGAAGTCCTGCCTGCAGCCTGTCTTCCGGTATCTAGACTCATATGGAATGACCAAATCCAGGTGCATGGGTTTAAAATACCCCTCCCAGCCCCCGGTCTCCCGCGGAAGTTACCTGCCTGCATTTGGCCCACGGTCTGTCGAGTCCTTTTGTGGCCCTGTTGAACGTCACCCTCCAGGAATACAACAGACCGAAGAAGCGCTTCGATGTCAGGGCCCCCGCGCCCCCATCAGTGTGCTGGGGAGCCACCCGCACGCCACCTGGGAGGGGCCAGCAGAGCTGCTGTGCTCCGCAACTGGCCGGCTCCCCGGGGACGGATGTGAGGCCGGCCGGGGGTGGAGCCCAGGCCCGGCAGGTGTGCGCTGCATGGTTCTACTTACTTCTTGCCACTGCTCTGCCCTCCAAGTGTGGACAGGGCACGGCGGGGCTTGGCAGACACGCTGCGCCTCTGGTCTGGTGACCGGGTTGCACTCGCTCCCTCTGGCTGCTTTCTGCGTTCCGATCTGACAGGCCACATGCCGCTGCTGCACACCCTGGCCGCAAGACGCGGAGCACTGAGGAGACAGAGGTGTAAGTGGGTGCTTGGGCTCTAGAGGTGGGAGGTGCGGGGGTCACAGAAGAGGGCAGTGCGCGCCTGCTTAATCCCAGGACGCTCCCGGCTCTCAGGATTTCTAACTTCCAACGAAGGGAACCACGGTGAGGTTGGGAATCTCGTCACTGCTCATCAGTGCTGAGAGCCAGGAAGGTAAGTGCGGCTGGTGGACTCTGGAGCTAATGAGCGTCTTGGAGGTGGAGCGGTTGGGAGAGACCGCGATGAAGTGTTAGCAACCTGGAGATAATGCTGCCACATGAAAAGACCACTCTAAACCATTTCTACCCTGGAGAACGTGAGCTTCCTGAAAACTGGGAGACACAGTGCTATATAAGAAAATTTCTTGGCAAACTAAAGCTATAGTCAAGAAGATTAAACCACTAGAGAAACCAGGGCTGTTGTTTTGTTTTGTTTTGAAGCTACTAAAGTGTTTAGGTTTATTTACAACCTCAGATAAAAATATAAAGAATAAAAACCAACCTTGGACTTTCTGGGTTCAGCCTTTGAAAAACACTGTTAGTCATGCTGAAATATTTTGTTGACCAATTTGGAAAACACCATATTAAATCTTTAATTAACTTACCTCTAAATTAATTTTTTAATGGTTTCTTTGTTGCCGGGTTGCATGATCTCACTTACGGGCAGGCCTACAATTATTGTCTTTATTAAGGTTTTGACAGTGAGAGACTAAAGGCACCCTTTGATTAGAGGAAAGAACACGTTATAACACTTAGCTATGAAGAATTACCCAATTTTTGTGATAACTGAGCTATGTTAATTTGTCTGGTATTAAGAAGGCAAGTTTAGCATACGTTTAAAGCAGTACTCCTAAAAGGAAACCCTCTTAAAGAACAGAATGAAACTCTTTCAAACAAGAAAGACATGCTTGTCCAATCTGCAGCAGTCCTGAGCTCCCCCTGGGCTCATGGAAATTCCTGATCAAAATGCACCCCCAAATGGATGCTGCTGGGTGGGAAGTTTTTCTTTAGCTCAGATTTTGAGGATACAGGTGATACTTCTTAGAGAGTGGCTTAAGAAATTATATTGCTTCAGATGAATCTATGCCGGGGGTGGCTCACAGTTCACATCAAAGCTTAGCAGAAGAGAAGAAAATATTTTGGATCCACGTTGCTATATTGTTTGGTTTTAATGATATTAATTGGATTGAATGAGTCTGTGACCCACAAGAAACCAGACTTCTAAAGAGATTATGTCCTGGGTGGAATGGCAGAGTCCCTGTTCTCCAGTGACCGCCCTGTCTCCAGAGAATGGCTATTTGGTGGCCACGAGAGTGTCGTGAAAAATATTTCTCTCTAGTTGCACTAGGAAAAAAAGTGAACTGTAGCACAGTAGAGTTGCCTCACAAATCACAGAAATGCTCAAACAACATCTACCATCCACAAACAAACAGGCTACCACCACCACTTTGGCTATTTGAACTTGGTCTCATAAATATAGGAACACATTTCTAGAATAATAATATCCAAACAGAAATACAAAGAAGGAATAACAATATTACAAACACATTTGAGTTTGGCATGGAGCTGATATATATCCAAAATTTCATATTTTAGTAACCTAAAGAAAAAATTTTAAATACTTTTATTGTGTATAATACTATTGAGGCTATTAAATAAATGAAGCCTCTTTTTGATGTTACTGTTATTGAGTAAGTTACTTGTGGTTCAATGAAAGTAAGATGTAAGGGTCGTCATAAGTATCTACAATTTTAGAAAATTACTGCTTATAGCATTCAATAAGTTTCCAAAAGACCAATTAAGGTGCAGGAAACTTCAGTTATGTAACATGTTGTTTTGGCTTCTGATATTTATAATGTCAGAGCCAGCTTTGAGCTACCAGATTCACAACCTGTCACATAAGTTAAATGCACAACGAGGTGGAAACCTGCCTTTCTGAATAATCTACAGTACTCTGCTCAAAATGAGATTGATGCATCCGAATCTGCTCCTGCTGTGTCCACGGGTCCTTCTGAGGCTGTCTCACAGAAGGCCCTGATTTGCACACAGCGCCAGGCAACCTTGCTTGGTGCATCCAGAGAGATCTGTGCTGAAACCCAGGAATGAAACAGCATCAGAAGGACGTCCTAGTGACCCTGGAGCTGGTGATGATGTTTCTGCATGTGTGTTTAATTTTTCTACTTCTGCTGGGTGTGCCTTCGGTCACTTTGCGGGGAGAGGTCTGCGCAGCCCCCACTAACGGGCCCCCCGTCATCCTTGCATACTGTATTTGTGCAGTGCCGAAGGGAGACGATTTCAGCTCTGAACCACTGAGCACTGGGCTTCTTCTCTGGCTGTGCAAGGCTAGTGTGCGAACTCGCTGACCTACGGGAGAACTTGATGCTTATTTCCATAGACAAAGACAGTATCTATAGGATTTGTGATGTCTGGGGAATAATAATATACACTTGGAAACCTGGAAAAGAATTTTACATACTTTCTTCTGGTGTTACTGCTGAGATTATGGTGGTGGCACTATTTCAAAGCAGGAATTAACTTGAAAAACAATTATATAAACCTATTTTTATAAGTAACAATAGAAAACTTTTACTAAGCACTTACTAAGCCAGACTCTCTGCAAGGGCTCCTCACCTGAGCACTTCATTGTTGTGGGGATCATCCTCTGCCTGGTACGATGTTTAGTTGCATCTCTGGTTTGTACCAACGGGATGTCACTTACATCTCCCCTCACCCCAAGCTGTGACAGCCTAACTATCTCAGCCACTGCCCAGTGTCCCGTGGGGTACACAGTTACTCCCAGGTCAAGGTTTAGCTCTGTGCTAAGCATTTCTCTTAAAATATCTTCTGTACCTCCTAATACGCCTTTTAGATAGACATGCCATAAATAAACAAAATGAAGAACACAGATAATCACCTTACTGTATGCAAAAACAAAGAGAAACAAATCAAATGAAAACTTTTTAGGAAATGAAGCACAGCTACTGTGGATTAGAATTTGGCTCCCAGTTTTAAAATGTGGTGCTGATCTGATGCAACGTTTCGAACATCAGTAAGGCAGTGCATGAAGCCTGTGTGCAAACAGTGCACCGTCGCTGCTCACGACTCGGGCAAAAGCCGAATAAACGGCAAGCACGAGTCAACAGCAGCTCGAGTTCTCAACACTGCCTGTGTGAATATGGTTTCCTTAATTTCTCCAAGGACAAAAGCTACACATTTACCCTATTTCTCCATTAAACATTAGAGGACTTTAGCATCAGAGACACAACCAAGCTGCTTTCATTGCCATTACAAGAAAAGTCACAACTAATTCACCAGATTCCATTTCAATATTAGCACTGAAGAGCTTTAAAAATTCTTATTTCATTGAATCTAAGACACCACTGCAACACATATCATTCCATTTGTGTCAGTAAGGAAGGAACCATCCATGTTTAATTAAATCATGGATTTCACTGCTTGTAAGGCCTGTTCTGATCACAAAGGCGTTAAACTGTGAGAAGGATCTGCGTCTCAGACCTGATGAATGAGTTGATTGAGAGAATGCATGACTGATGAATGATGAAGTGTTACCCTTATCCTAACCTGATCATTTAGTTTTTTTATTACTGATCTTCAGTAATAAAATAAAAGCAAACCGGAACTATACTTCCTTATAGGAATAGGGTAAACAAAAAAAATGGTACCCTTAGAAAGCTTTTGTATTATGAGAATACAGAGCCTTCAAATTTACCAGGCTGAATCAACAATCTGATGGTGATTTTTGTCTGAAAATTCCATGGGCATCCTTTACCTCTAGATCAAAATTATCCAAACAAATTGAACACGAACTTCTGAGGGAATAAAAAACCTTTAGGATTTTAGTGAGGATGTTAAAAAAAAAAAACCCAGCTAATTTTCTGTAGAACTTTCAAGATTTCAAAAGATTTGAAATTTAACATTCCACTGTAAACCTCAAAACACCAAATTTTACAGACTGTTAAGATTAGCCTCCTATCCCACATTTCACATATCTTATTATCACCAGGGATTTTGACATTATAAGAAAATGCACTAAGTATTCCTCTTTCCATGAAGATAGGATGGCTAGAACATAGTTACTAGAGAAAGCCAGAAAGCCTAGATGCAGAAATACTGCTACAACAAGCAATCATTGCTCTTGCTTAATATCACTGCCTTGTGGCTTTTCCTGTTTCTCACAGGCTCATTAGTCAGTTGACAACCTTTAATCATGCAGACTGTTTTCGTCCACCAATCATTGGGTATAAAATATTTTCAGGTTTGCTTCTAAATTACACAAATCACATTTTCCCCATGTAGCACCTCATGTTGCTGGCTTTTATAATTCATTTCTACAAATCAAATCAGGGCATTCTAAAGCTAGCCATGGACTGTTACATAACCATTTATGCGCATCTTTTCTGAAGACCGTGACCTTCCGAGGCAATCATTTTGAACAGGTGTGGTTCTTTCTGGGGAGGCATTTGGATAAACCTATTACCTTCTGTTTGCAAAAACTCCCAGAGTTTAAACCTAACCATCCTACTTTTCTAAGTAATTTTAGGCTTCCCCACAAGATCACAGGATGCTGGAGTTAAAACTCACTCTGTGTTTATCAATAAAGTGCAAAAGATTCTTTTAATTGTTACTTTAGGAATAAATTGGCCTTTAAAATGAGCATCGATGCATTCTCTGAGGATACTATACAGGAGGAAATGCAAATACAGAAGTAGAGACTGAGGAACACAACATAAAATAACAGAACTAAAGTCTGCAAGAGGACGAGCTAATTAGGGTGGAAGTTGAACAATAGCAGCCTGAATTGTGCATCGACCGATTAGCTCCCAAAATAAAAGGGCTGCAAGTTAGCAGGACGGCGCTTACCCGGAAGCCGTTACGAAGGACGAGCACCGTGACACACTGCCTCGCGTGTGAACCGAAGTGACCCAGAGGGAGAACGGGCCCTGGCTGGGTACATCCCTGACTGCTGACCCTCACTGCGCTGTGATGAAGATCTTGGCGGGGTGAGCCGTCCGTGGCGGGCCGGCACCCACCTCCCACGCCCCGTGAGGGGGCCGTGACTGAAGACGGCTATGTCAGCTCAGGACGGACCAGAAAGACTCAGGCTGGGCAGAGAAGTTTTTGTTAATCATATTGGAATGGAGTTTTCTTTTTCTTTTTTTTTTTTCTTTTTTTGGTACTGGGGATCGAATTCACAACCTTGCCCCTGCCAGGCAGGCACTTAGGCCACTGAGCTAAATCCTCGGCCCTATTTTTTGAGACAGGGTCTCATGTGCAGTTCAGACTGGCCTTGAACTCACTTTGTAGCCCAGCCTGGTCTCAGACTCACAACGATCCTCCTGTCTCAGCCTTCCGCGTGCTGGGATTAAAGGTGTGCACCACGACGCCCAGCTAGGAATGGAGTTTTCTGAAACCTTCCCTGAGTTAACAGGGTTATATCCAGTGCCCTTACCAATGAAGATCCAGGCTCTGAAAGGATGTATTCTAGGGGTGCCCACCTTGAACTGCTTTTCCACTGGTTCTCAGGAATCACAAGCGTGATTTCCATAGCCCAGGAGAACAGAAATACATAAAGCCTCACTGAGTCACAGAAGGACCTGAACCGCCAGCACTAAAACACTCATTCTAGAAAAAAATTGAGCCTGCTCTTCTCAGGCTAGCACCTCTGACCCAGGGGAGGAAATGCCCAAGTGTGAAGTTACCAGGTCCACTCTGCAGCCAGACACTCATGATTCAAACTGCACTCAGATGCCTACTGCTTACAGGTAAGCAGAAGCCGTCGGGAAACTCTCACACCTCCTCCGTCTAACCTAGCAAACGGCTAACTAAATATCTAACTGTACTCAGGGGCTTAGGTCCCTCTTCCATTCCCCATGGGATATACACTTCACACTCATCCAAACAAAACAGCCTGTTCCGCTAAAGCCCTTGGCATTCATTATTGCATTAAATCCTCATAGGAACCACAGGAAGCAAGCTGGGGAAGGGGACACAAACCGCACGAGGCCGCAGAGCTCTGAGAGCTCTCCCCCTCCACCCTCCGGTCTCTGTTGTCAACAAGCAAATGGGCAGACAAATACTTTCTGATGCTTTTTCTTCAAGGAGCTCCAAATTCCTACTGGGTCCCTGCCAGGGGGCTGCAGTCAGCTTCGGCGTGACCTGAATGAGTGGCTTTTCCAGTAGTGAACAGTCATGCCAGGCATCAGCCAAGTTTTGAGGAGCTACCCTGCTGCAGCTGTCTCACGCCTGTTACCACAGAGAGTTTGTCCTCACGACCACCTCACTGTGGGTACCACGCGCAGCTCCAGGGGCTGAAGCCACTCGTTCAAAGTCACACAGCTGTCCTGACCGTCCGGCTACACATCCTCCCCTCCCAGGCTGCAGCTCTCCTGGGTGAAGCCAAAACCATGCAGAAGAAACAGAAGCGAAGACACTGGCACGGGCCACGTGGCTGGAGGGAAGAAGTGGTGGGGCGGGGAGAAGCATCGCTCACCTGACTCCACGCGCCAGCCTTCCATCTGGGGCACCGTCCTCCTCGGCACCTCCTGTGCCCATGTGGCTCAGCAAGGTGTTTACAGTAAGCATTTTCTAAATGGCTTCCATCTTTTGCCATGCAGTAAACATTTCGTTGCTTATGCCCTCGACCACAAGAGACAGAGCACTGCAATATAAAGCAATGGCAAGGTTGTTGTTTTTTAATTACACGGAGTTTGATAAAAACCTGCGTTGTGAGATGCTAAGATCATGTCTAATGAGAGTCAACAGTCCCTCTTCTCCTAGTGCCATTTTGGATAATATCTCAAGACTTGATAGAGCAGGAAGGCGGCATAGGAAAAAACGTCCAGCGGCAATCCCGTATGGCATCACTCAAGAGTACGGGTAAATTCTGATCATTTAGCCCAAACAGAACGTTCATTACCATGGAAGTCTGACTGAAAGAAGTCCGACTAGCAAATAGTAAGATAAATCTTCAACAAAATGCCTTGTGATTCACTGTTTGGGATAAACGTGCATTTCCAAAATGCAACTGTGTTCATTTTTTTTTTTAACCAAATGATTTAAGCAAACTCTTCAGGCATTTTCCATGTAGAAAGCTCTTATTTTCCTAGTCCATCGAGAAAGAGGTGAAAAAGGCACGTTAGAAACTGAAAGGTAAGCTAGCAGGTAAGTCTGCCAATTTCAGGGGGAGGCATTTACCTTTCAACTCTGATCTGCAGGTTCGCTGGACTGTTTTAAATGTGACCTTGTCTGACCACATCTAAGATATTTGACTTTGATTTCAGATTAGGTTTCTCAGAAAGGTTTAGAAATCAAAGTGCCCATGGAGTCTGGACAAAAATTTGAGATGACAGCTTCTTGTAGAACAGGCAAGAGGCCGGCCCCAAAGAGTGCACGTTCAGTGTCCACTGCTCATTAGCGATCACAGAAGGCATTCCCCCTGGATGCTAAGCTGCTGGCTTGGGCTCCGAGACACATTATTTCCCAATATAATGGTCTTGGCTTCGAGTGGGAAATGAATTTAAGAATGAAGAAATGCAAAAATGCGATGAAAATAGATTTCACGTGTCATTTCCCTCTGTTCAGTATTTCTTATCTCCCCCACTAACTTTGCGATTTTGTTAGCTTAGATCACCAAACTACCCTTTTATGCCTAACAGATACATAGCTCCGTGTAAAATAAGGAGCCTCATATTAATTCAACCATGATTACCAAGCATGCTTAAAGTTATACCATTCAGAAATGTGCCAGATATGTTTTTCTGATAAATATAAAGCATTATAAGAATTTCAAGAGTAGATGGGAGAGCAATCGAAAGTATGAATATTAACAAGTTTGACTTTAATTTTTTACTTTAGAAAGGGAAAACATTCATTTGAACTGTTGTCTAATAAATACTATGATTTGGAGTAGTTTTTCTGGAATAGTTTTTCTGGAAAGCTTAACAGTATACATCATGGACTGAAAGAGCCCAACTGGAACATCTACACCAAAACAAAACTATTCATCATTTAACTTACAGTGTTTTGATGTATAGAAAGACTTTGGATATACTTTTCCAAGGTTTTCTGAATGAAGTTCTTAGAAGTATTCCTATAAATTTCTAAGAGTTGTCTAGTGACTTGCACAAAGATAATTCTTATTATTTGTGACCAATTTTAGTATTAAAAATGTTACTTCAATGTGAAAATAATACAAGGGCACAATCTGAAATTGGGATAATGTCACCTGTTTATTCAACAAACACTTACTGAATACCTACCATGTTCCAAGAATTATGCAAAATACTGGCAATATAGTGACAATAAAACTGACACAGTGCCTGTCTCATGGAGCCTGCAGACCAGTGATGGAAATCAATGTTAGTCAAGTGATGACGAAAGTAGTTCTCGATACGGTGATTCACTGAGACGAGAACTGAGAAGCAAATGGGATGCAGTGGTAGACAGACCGCTCCCCAAGGCAGACCTTGGGGTCCAGACTGGCCGAGGTCACAGGCCAGAATACAGACTTTGGATTTCATTCTGCACAAGTTAGGAAACCACTGAACAGTTTTCATTCAAGGTAAGGCATGGTCTGATTTTTGTTTCAGAGCCTCTGCCTGACTACTGAGCAGAAGCTAAACATGAATACAGTGTGAGCGAAAACAAGGAAACCCTCCCAGCAAGCAGCTGTATTTGTGCAGGCAAGCCCAGTGGCAGTGCAGATCTGGCTGCAGTTTTTAAGTGGGGAAGTTGGTGAATTAAAGATGTCTGTTTTTGAAGTAGGGATGATAAATCTGGTAGACTAACTATGGGTTACGGGGGAAAGGGCAAAACCAAGGATGACTTCCAGGTTTCTGGTTTGGGGAGCTGGAGAGACGGAATAACACCCATCACCATGTTAAGAGACAGGGAATACTGGGAAAACAGCATTGGGAGTGAAACATGTTTGTTTGTAGGAAATGGGTTGGACATAAAGAAGACAGAATCATAGATGGCAATATTTGCTTGATCTGAGTGAAGGAATATAGTTGTCTAACAGTAATCAAATGAACTTGATTGAACTGAAAAAAAGGAATCCTTGAGGGTAGTCATTTCAATACACGTGGAGTTCAAACAAGCTGTCCCTTGATACGAAGGGGTAAAAGAGAGTTGATGGAAAGACTGAATTAGTAATCAGATGTGGGCACAATTTAAAAGAAGTCAACCATCTACAGAGGCAGAATTAGAAAGGGTTAAACTCAAAAAAAAAAAAAAGAGGGTTAAACTCACTGAGGGTCTGGCCGTATTCCAAGACTGTGCATACATTATCTCATTTAACCATCCCAATAAATCAACAAAGTTCAACAGTGGGCCTGGGCACTATGCGTGGGGACAGGCAGCTTCAAAAAGGCACAACCACAGGGCTCCACGTGCGCTGTCTACCTGCTGCCGCACAAGGTGATATTCCTTTTGGGAACAGTAATGGCACAATGGAAAAATAGTTAAATTATACACAGCCTCCCTGAGGTGCGTCGCTGCTGTCACCAACATCTACTGTAGCGAAATGAAGACTGACAGCACTTTCTAAACGGAAGGCCTTAAAAGCCTTGCTGATGTCTGGGTTGGCTGCATCCGACCCAGCGCTAGGGGCCGTGCGCTTATTTGAGGACTTGCACGGAACTGGCTTAGAACAAAGATTTCCCACACATACTCTGCTCTTGAAATTATTAAGATCTAAAAATGCCTAGGGGATTCTCAAGGTAACTAATCTGACGGCAGTCTTCGTGCAATGCTGTCTAAATTATCAGTGAAGAGAAGCAGCTGTTTGTGGAAATGTTCAAACCTCAGAGGTTTATTAATGGGTCTATCATCCCTTTATGAAGAAGCTGTCATTTTGATACTCAAAAAAATACAGGTTTCTGCTCTTTCATTCTGGGGGAAATTTCCCTCTTTTCATTTCCAGTCTTTTCCCAGGCAAAAGAGGAATTTTACATCATCATGCATCATTACGATATAATAGTCATACTTAGGGAGTCACATTTAGTGGCTACCTATCTGAGTTCTTACTTTTGGGATTATTTAATTCCTTAAATTTGCAGCTAAAATAGTTTCCTAGTTTGTGCATAGGACTCTGATTCCTGGACAGCAACTCAGCTTATTTAAGAGATTGATTTTTCCCTCTATCTTTGAGCAAAACTCCCAACAGTGTAATCTCTGCTGACTTAGAAGCCCGAGGTCAGCCTCCCAAACGCCCGGCCTTCCAGGCCCACTGAAGGGGATGTTGGAACATGGAGTCATGTTCAGACACGATCTGAAGCTTTCCACGAAGCCTTAAGGGTTTGAAATACTCGCATTCAACTCATCTGGCAGAGATGACACTCCGGACGTGGGCAGTGTGACATTTTCCTCTCTCAAGGACTTGATATCGCTTTACCTGGAGACCCAAGGAGAAAGAGTCTCAGATTCCTGAGACTCGGAACATCCTGATGAAGGAGTTCTGCAGAGTTGTAAGTTCACCAGAAGGAACCCAGAAGACAAAGGGAGAGGGTCAGAATACAGCTAGGAAGTGTCCTGGTGGGGCTAAAATGCTGGGCTTAGGGGCAGCCCCGGGCGGCGGGGCGGACCAGGGTGGGCGAAGCTACCACAGATGCCTAATGCACAGGAACAGAGTAGCCCCTGACTCAAGTGCAGGCACAGGAGAATCACGACCTGGATGGATGGCTTCTGTGTGTACGGCAGGGGCAGGGCTGTTGACCAACTGGTATACCTTTCCCAACCTAGGTTAGGAGTAACAAGGACTGGAAGACCAGGAGAAAAGTCATATGCTGGAACTCAAGACCCTTTCTAGGGATTTTTGTTACTCGGGTGTCTAACCATCACCAGGGGCAGGTGGATAGAGTTCTACTTGGAGACAGGAGACAGTATTAACTACTTTCAAGACCTTTCCTATCTGATTCCACAGAATTTGAAAATAATATCTAAACTGTCACATTTAAATAATGTTTGGTTGTATCTTTTCATATGCAACAAGTTTTTCTGATCCTACTCTCATTCTGACTTTATTTAACCTCCCCGGAAAGTAAGCTATCAAAGACGATGCAGGGCTTCCTCCAAGGTTCAAGACGGCCCTTGCCAATCACGGTGACCAATGAGACGCCCCGAAGTGAATGCCGCACCTTTGCGGAGGCAAAGACACGCGCCTGGAGCCACTGGTCCGTACATATGAAAGTTCCCACCAGCCACACAGAGGTAAACCATAACTCAACGGTATGTTTCCATAAGGAACCACCGAGAACGTGACTTACAGCACTAACGCTGAACTAACTTGACAGATTCATTCAGATTCAACAAGGCCACCCCAAGATACTCTTTCAGGTCGAGCAGACCTACTGCAAATCATGTGGGCTACAAGCAGGACTCTGGGCTGAGACCTTAAGTACGCTGGCTCTCACTATATAATCCCCAACAAAAGCAACTGTGTGGCTCAGGTATTATTAGGGTTTCTTTTCACATAAGGAGCCTGTGGGTCCAATGATGAGACACTCGTCCATGGTGACAAAATCAGGAAGAGCAGAAGTAGGCTTTGCACAGAGCATGCTTGTCTCTAGAACCACCACTTCAATTCCTAAACTGTAACGGGACAAGGGGGCTGGATAAGAGCACGTCACTCCTCTGCCTACCCAAGCAATGGCAGAAAGCGCAGGTCTCAGCGAAATGTCTCTTAAAGAGGATTTCGGCACGCTTGGCTGGATCCCTCAGTGTGCCAGGAGAAAGCAGCTGTGTGGTTAATAGTTCTGACTTCAACACTCTTCGCCCCCCCTTCTGTGTCTCGGGAGGAGGGACACTGTGAAAAGCAAATACACGGTCACACAGGGGCACAGTCTGGTTGGCTGAAGCTGCACCCTGCTTTTCTCTTGGCCACGCTGAAGGAACGTTAACCCTTTGGGGTCTGCCTGATGTCCTGGAGGTAACAGTCACTTCCGGTGCCAGGTGAATGGCTCGTCCAAGGCCGCGGATTGTATGTTCAGGCCCGCCGACTGGCTCCCTGCTAACTGCTCAGACGTTCGGGCCATTGGGGCTCTCAGAGACACTCCCCCAGACCTCCTCACTCGTTCTGTTCCAATCTGAGCATCACACCCAGAGCCAGTGCAGCGGGCAGGGAGGCGCAAAGGCAGGCGGAGAACCTGACCTTCGGGTTCTGGGGACCCGCAGCCCCGAGAACGAGGGCTGTGGGTCCAAGACTCCGTCGGCACCGAGGCCAGGGGGCAGTGGCAGCTGGCTGCAGGGTGCTGGCCCTCGGCTTGCACTGCAAGGCAGCAGAGCGCGTGGCGTCAGCCTGAACTGGAGTCACATGCACCACTTTGCCTTGGTGTTGCTGGGGGGCGAGCGGCTTAGTGGCCCTGGGCTCAGCTCTGCTCTCTGTGTAGCAGCGTGAGCAGCATAGCAGGAAGCGATGCGCCCGCAGCTCTTCCTGTGTTGGCCAGACAGCGTGAAAATAATGCTTATTCCGTATCATCACCCCTACCGCTTCTACTCAACATGTTTTCTTAAAAAGAATACTTCTAAAAAGATGCGTATTTAAAAGTATTTGTTAACTTACTGTAGTCTAAGAGGAACTTTCTAACAGAGACACTGATGGTAAAGATGGGATCCAGTCTGGCAAAATCTTAGCTTTGTGAATAAGCAAAGTGCTTTCCTTTCTAAAGGGCACAGAGAAATTCGCAGAGCAGACATAAATGGTAAAGTTATTTTTGCTACTGCCCTTGTCTCTCCTTTAGTCTGTTACTTATTTTTATGTTCTTTTCTCACCAAAGTAAGAGAAAGAGAGATAGCACATCCAAGTGCCACATCTCTTTTCTACTCCAACGTTTCCTGCTCGCATCGCTCATCTCCAGGACTACCTGTCCCCTCTGTGTTTTGTGATGCTAGGTCTCAGGCGTCCCGGGACAGAGCTGCTCCAGTGAGGGCCGCCACGGAGTCCACAGCCTCTCCCTCCCGGCTCGGCGGGGGTCCGGGTGGGAGTGGACAGTCCTTTGTCCAAAAGCATGTCTCTTATTGGCCATGTGAACCCGTTTAGGGATACTTTTGTAGGGCTTCTCACAAAACAAGAATGGCTCTAAAAAGGGCCACCAAAACCAAAATACTGAGGAGAAAGGCAGAGAAAGCTCCAGGAGAAAATGAGGGCTGTGACTTTAGGGCGGAAAGCCAGTGCTGACAGCCTGCCTGACGGCTGTTTGTGTCTGGGACCACCCTGGTACTTATTACCATGAGAAGGAGCTGAGAAAGCATGAGACTGTCAGGAAACGCCATAGGGGAAAGCGGATGTGAGAAGTACAGCCGGCCCTGCCGGATGGGGCACTGGGCCATCCTCCTGGCCCCACTGCCCCGCAGCAGCCCCGCCTCTGCAGTGCCACAAAGACTGAGAAAAGGACTGAGACTCACATGTCAACTCCTGGAGCACACTCAAGGCTGCAGTCAATACTCAGCCAAGTAGGTGGCCCTGCCTAACCAGGGAGACACAGGCCCCCCAGAGCAGGGAGACAGTGCAGGGCGCTCCCGTTCTCAACCCCCGACATCCCCCGGGCCTCCAGGGCCCTTCCCCTCCTCCACTCTCACAGGGCAGCAAGGCAATGCCAGAGGGAGAAAGATGCGTCAGCAGTAAGCACCCATGAAATTAGCTATACGGGCTGCCACCCCAGTCCTTTGGCTTTGCAAGAACATGACTATGCCAGTTTTTCTTCCCATCAAGGAAGCCAAAAGAATCTGCAGGTGCTGTACCTGGTGAATTTTATTCAGGGCAGTGCTACATTACCAGGCCCCAGGCCCCCTATCTCCAAGCACAATGACTACTTTTATAGGAATCCTTTTCCTTTCAGTATTATGATTATTTGCCACCTGACTTCAGCTGACTGGTGATGTCGGCATTTCTCAGGAAAGAGGCGGAGTGACGGTGGAATGGGGACCCACTCTGG
This sequence comes from Dasyprocta punctata, assembly GCA_004363535.1. Lineage (NCBI taxonomy): Eukaryota > Metazoa > Chordata > Mammalia > Rodentia > Dasyproctidae > Dasyprocta > Dasyprocta punctata. The sequence goes on along the minus strand of RJWM01007524.1, from coordinate 61,128 downwards.
GCCTGGACAGGAGCACTTATGAAAGCAGGCTGGATGGCAGGGAGGACACTGGCTGAGGCCTGAGTGCTAGGACCCTCACGGTCAGCTGTGAGGTCCAGAGGTGAGTGAAACAGTGTCGGAGAAAGTCGCCAATGAAAAGCTAGGACTGGCAAGAGCAGTGGCCCAAGATTTTGGCACTTAAAGGTGATCAGAGTCTGGGCTGGGGGTGCTCAAGGCTCCCCAGAGATGTCAGTCTGCAAGCAGATCAGAGTCCACTGATGTGACCTTGTTACTACCCAAGGCAGTCAGGGACAGATCTGGGAGCTCAAGTTCCCATCAGAAGTGGTTTTGCAGAAAAGCAATCAATGTAGTCTGTTCCTGTACTCTCACGTGCTTGATCAGTGTCTGCCCCATAAAGCTCATCCTCTTTCCAAAGTTAATCAGTCATCTCAAGGACACTGGGACAGAATGCATTTCACTGCCGCCTCCTGCCCTGCTCACTGTCCATCTGGCTTCTTCCCCCCTAGCTCCAAGTGAAAGAATCAGCTCACAGGCTGCCGTCACATCCCCAGGTGGGCTCCACATCCATGGATCCAACAACCTGGACCCAGTTATTTATGAGCACCGACTGAAAACTGCATTAGGTATTCTAAGTAACCCGGAGATGACTTTAAATATGCACACACTATTTTCTGTAAGGGACTTGAGAGTCTCCACATCTGTGGAGGTGCAATGTGTCAGGGCCCCTGGGACCAATCCCCCGTGGGTACCAAGGGTCGAACATTTACAACTGTTTTGGGGTAACCAGCTGGGCTTGGGGTGGAAACTAATGTCACCCCAGGACTGAGATGTGCATGAATATCTGAACCTACATCCAGAGTCACTGGCAGCTCAGAGGGCAGAGTGGCTCTCGGTCTGCATTATTCAACAGCTTCCTATCTTTTCTTGTCCCCCCTCCCCACGCCTCCTGGTAAAGAAAAGTCTCAAAAGCACCACCATAGAAGTAGCATGACGAGAAGACATAAAAACCAGCCAATGCGTCAGGCCACAACACGAAGACTTGTCAAGTGACAGCAGTTATGCTCGGTAGTCTTCTGCCAATTTAATGACGCTTTACTGCTCTGAGCTACGAGGGGTGGCTACAAGGTGTTTTTTTTTTCTTTGAAGATCAGCATGTGCTCAATTAATATTTTAGAATCATTGGTAAGATTATATTTAATCAAAAGTCAAAATTCTAATTATAATTCTGAAGGACTTTTGATATAGTCCATTAGTAATTTAAGGTTCTAATTAATTCTGGAAGATGGCACCTATTCACCTTATGAAAACCAGGTATCTCTTCTATATTGGACACCAGTGTGAATTTCTGCATTTTAATAAAAATTTCAGTGGTCTTGCGTCAAATAAAGTTTAGATATGGTAGAGAAACTGGTTATTTCACTAGCACGCAGGTCCTACCACAGAACTTCTGAGGCCACTGGCAGGGGCAGGGCTTGCTTTGTGTGCCTTTCTTCTACAATAACCTTCTTGACCACTCCCAAAGTTCTGGAGTCACTCTGGTATTATTGTCATTGTTTGTGACCTTTTTAAAGGCTTGAGACTGATCTGCCTTCTAAAATCCACAGCTGTATCGTGTTCGTTGCCCCTCTGATGTCGGGGTTATGTCTGTATCTTGAGTGTGTGTGTGCACACGTGTGTGGTGTGGGGTTGGAAGTTTGTAAACACACAGCATTTTCCACCTGGTAAGGCAGGAAAGAGAAAATATGACACTGAGAGGTAGAACTCAGAAATTTCTTTCTCAGAAGTTCACATATAGAAAAGCCAAGTCAACGCCAGACATCTGGGAAAGCTGATCACCTGAGTACTGTCTTCTCTGATGTGTTAGGAAATGAAACTAACCGAGAGGTAACCCACATAAAAAATTGGTGATGTCTACAAAATTTCTCTTCCTTGGGAGGAGGAAGAGAACTATTTTACAAGTGTAAAGACTTATTTGTCTGAAAATACAGCAACCTAGTATCAAGTATATTTGGCACATGCTACAGATTATACCCAGCTAATTTCCGTAAGAATATGAAAAGATAAAATTCTGCTGTGAGAAATTCATAGAACTGTGGGAGAGGGATGAATTCTCCCACACCAGGGGACATTTCTGCCACAACTGAGAGGGTGCAGAGCTGACATCTACTGCGTAGGGACCAAGGATGCTGATGAATATCCCACAATGCCTACTTCAGTCAACTGCAACAAGGAACTCTCTGGGCCCAAATGTTGAAATGTCCACGGCGCAGAGACTGGGAAACCCTGCTTCATACCAAAGTCCACAGAATGCTCTGTAGGCCACTGTCCACGTCGCTAGTTAGAAATGCAGTCTCCCACTTCCCAGATAAAAGCGTGTCCCGAGGAGAAACCTAAGTGTTCTGTTGCTCAAGCTTGACCAATTCCTATTTATTACTGGACTGTTACACACTTACATATTCTACCATTGATGATGAAAGTTTGAAATCAAAAAAGGACCTATATCACATGCAGCCTGAGCTATGGGAACAACCCTAAAGTCCTGTGCGTGCTGAGGAGCAGCCTTCGGTTTCTTAGAAACGTCCGTCGCCATTCACATCATCCTTTACAAACTGCTCGCCGCATCAAAGCTGCCACGACAGCCTGGCTCCTGCTGGGCGCACCGACAGCACTTTCTGCTCTGCCCACCATCCTCAAGAGCATGGTGCTACATCACGGTGTGCAAATCCACAGCCTGGAGAGACAGCCTGGACACCAGACGGCGTTGGATCTGACAGACCTGCACAGCTTCTTGGAATCTCACATAACGTCTATGAGGAAATTCAACTCTCTAGAGAGAAGAGCTTCTGCTAGCAGTGCCATGCCCTGGAGCCTGCAACTTTGACTTCTGAACAGGCTGTGTTCTTCTCTTGAGCAGATTTCTCAACTACTGCACTGTTCTGAAATTTTACATAGGACGGTTCTTGTTGTCGGCGACTGTCCTGTGCACTTCGAGTGCTGGCAGCATCCCTGCCATCCGCTCCTGGATCCTAGTAAGACCCCCATTCCTGTCTGTAATCACCCGAACTGTCTCCAAACTTTGCCAAAGGCCCCAGGGGGCTGGCGGTGCTGGTAAAGATCACCCTGTGGTTAAGAACCACCGAGTTCCTCCAAGATAGCTCAGGCAAGGTAAGTTTACCAAGTTCTCAGAAGTGACTTGATTTCAATCAAACGTGCAGAGGAGGAGCACACGGAGGTTCTTTATGGATAGAAGTTGGAAAGATTCTCACATCACCCCAGCAAGGCCAGAAGCTTCAACCAAGAGGTGGGAAGCCTGGTCCACTGAGAACATGGTATGTGCAACGTGGAATCAATTCCCACGTGTAACAAGAGGGGTCCCAAGTACAACTGATAGCATTTCCTCCCTGATGTCATGTCCCCGACCCTATGGGGTTCCTGGGCACATCATGTCTGATTCAAAGATGACCAAGGAGATGGAAATGACTTCACTCATGATTCCTGTCAACAGTCAGGCAGGGCTAGGTGAGGTGGCTAGGTGAGCACGTTTTGTTTTGGGCTCAAGAAAAACAAACACAAACAGCACAGTTTTGGGAAAAGTCTTTAGTTTTCAAAGGCATCTGGACTTTTGGTAGCAGTGGATTAAAATGAGCAACTGGGTATGGCCTGCTATCTAGTGGAACTCGATTGCAAGACTTGCAACAAAAGTCAGAATTTCTCCGAGAAAAGGAAAGAAAAAACCCCTCACTATTCACAAAAAGGGTTTCATTTCAGTTGCAGAGTGAGGGGGGATACAGAGAAGAAGAGAGGCCCAGAAAAGACACAGTATGGTGAGAAGGAGGAAAGACCACTGCTGCTGAGCTATGACTGTAACACCCGCTTCTTTTATTATCGTTTTATTAGCGCGCAAATCTGGATTCGAAACAGTTTCTTAAAATCTGTCATCCTTTTCAAAGTCCTGAAATAAATCCAGATCTACTTCATTCCTTTGTCAAAGAAAACACATACTTTAGACGTATTTGTGCTTTAATATATTTTGAAAATTTTCAGACTTTCAAAAATACCTTTTTTCTCCTATCTAGAATCCGTATCATTTTGCCACACATGTTCCTAATCCTCTATGTGCTATTATTTTGTCTTTTCCTGAAGAGTTTGAGAACAAATCACCGACAGAATGTCCCATCATCACTAACTAAATCTCTAGTTTTCCCACATCAAGGGGACCATCCTACACAAATATATAATTCTCTAAATCAGGACATCACTATTGACACAACACCAGAGAACAATTCCATGTGTCTTTATTTCTGTATTTCTAGACCAGTATGACGATTCAGCCTGTGAGCAGCTGGGTCATTCACTCACTCCAACACTGTCTGCAGCCCCCTTGAGGAAGGCACCACGTTTAACTGTCAGCGTCTTCAGCCAGAAGGAAATTAGAGCCGGGGGATTAAGCAACGATTTGAGAAGCCAGTTTTTCACTTGATACATGGTGGTTCTGTCTACATTTCTTGTCCAGTCTCTGCTTAGAAACAGGAAGAAAACTTATTCTGGTTTTTCCTGTTGTATTTCTCTCCTTTTCATCTTAGCAGGTTCCCCAAATTGTCCACCTACCACGCGGCCCAAGGAACACAGTGATGGGTGGGAGATTGAGGCGTCGAAAGAGGGGACGATGAGAAACACAGAACTGAAAGCCACGGACTGTCCCACCTGTCCGGATGACGAGACTACAACACAGTGCAAAAGGAGAGTCCAATTCCTTGTTGGTTTTAGCTCAGGAAATAGTTTGAAGACATTTCAGTGCATTTAGTGTGTTTCATCTCAACCAGAGAGGAGTCAGTGTGAGATCACTGTCAGTAAATTTTAATGTTACCATTCTTCATCATTCACTTGCAGAGCACTTAACTCTTTGCAAACAACCTCAACCCTGTCAACATCTGTAAAATCCCCTAAGTGGCACTAACAACATCCCATCTATCAGCCTAATTATCCATGGGATACAGACTTAGATTTACTGTTTCAAGGTTTTTTTCTAATGCTTTTTTTATTTTTATTTTTTTAAAGACAGTGTCTCTCTGTGCAGCCCAAGCTGGCCTCAAACTCCTCCTACTTCTTAGCCTCCCAAGTGCTGAGATTACAGGTATGGACCATCACACTTGACTTTCATTTCTCTTTAGTGTCAGAAGTATCACCCGAAGTATGCTTAATAAATACAGGGTGAGTTTTTCTCAAAATTGTCAAATTTTTGCTCTTTAATTGGTTTAAAATAATTTTCTTATCTTCATCCTCAATTTTCTTGAGCAAAACTTGTAAATGGGTCAATTAATTTCAGAATGTTTAAGTCATCATAATCTGGGATAAAAACAACAACAAAAAAATCTTAAGTCATGAATCCTCTTTCCACGGGAAAGAGCCTGCATTTCACCATTTCACAACTGCACACTGGCAGGAGGGGATTCCACTGTGGTTAAAGCCAATGGCTTCGAAGTCTGAAAATTCAACATTCATTCAAACCCTCGATCAGTTACTTTCCAGCTATGTGGCTTAGCATCAGTTAGTCAACTTGTCTTACAGTGCTGAATTCAACAAATAGAGAGGAGTAACCAGGCAATATGGGTGAATTGCGAAGGGTAATTCCTAATGTAGATTAATGCTCTACAACACAAGCCATTATTAAAAAATCAAAGTCCCCCTATGACTATGGGAGGAAACACACTAGGCAAAAATCGGTTTTTTGTGAGTAACTGAAGAGATCAACTCATTCACTTTCTGCGATACTTCAGAAGAAAATGGCTTAGGGAGAAGTAATTACTGCCATTACTTCTCATTTTAGTGGTTAGTCTGAGAAGAGCCGTAAGTCTTGCAAGTGCCTCTGGGAAACAAGGCACCTGCTGGATTGCAGTGTAATGTGGAATGTCACCTTGCAGGGAGAAAAGTCTCTATCTGGTCACCGGGAAAAATAACTGATGACATCATCAGTCAATTTACAGCCAAAGCTGTTGCATACATTTAAATTTCTAGGCCGTTGTAGTATAAGGTATGATTGAATGAATTCTTAAGGGGTTTGTTGACACTGCAAAGGACGAGGTTTGCAAAGTTAAATGATGACAATTACAGTGATGGAGGAGACACTGCCTCAGCTGATTTTCCTGAAGTGTCTCTGAAACAGAGCCCTGTGAAGCTCATCTATTTGTCACCTATTGGGTTCAGTGAATATGAGAAGTTGACTCCCTAAAACTTTTCCTTCAAAGAGAGAATGCTCCCTTGGCATTCCAGTGTCTGCAAGGTGGTTATCTGGGGTTTTCCACTTTTGCCTTCTCCCAAAACCATCAATCAAGCTTGTCTTTCAACCCACTGCACACGTAAACATGCTTTCTCCTTAAGTGAACTTGCTGCCATGATGAAGTTGAACCCTGAGACACACAAGAGGAGAGTTTGTTTTAACAGCTGTTTTTACAACGAAGCCCTGGAGTGACTACTCTCAAGACAGCTGGTTCTGAAAAACTGGCCTGCTTTTTCTAATGCCCAGCTGTTAGGGAACACCCACTGCAGTCCTGCAAAACAAAGGCACAAAACACACGCAGGCTAGAGAATGCCAATTGCTGGTCGGGAGGGCTTCTACACAGGGACCTCTGAAGTGCTGATGTAGTGTTTTCTCCCTGTTTGGGTGGTTTATGATTCACTGCTATAGACAATACTGTTGCCTATGGTTGTCCTGTCCAACCATAGGCACATATGGTAGCCACTTGTTTTAGGCAGCTACTCAAAATTTAAGATGACTACAATTAAATGAAATTTAAAATGCAGTTTCCTGGTCACTTAGCCACATACTAAGTGTTGAGAATTAGCAAATGTATTGACTTCTATTTGGGAAATAGTAGTATTGGCCTCCATATTGGAAAGCAAAGATACGGAACATTTCTGCCATGGTAGAAAGTTAGGGGACCATGCCAGCCTCTTTCTTATAGGAGAAAGGGGATGCAGGTCTTGGAAGAATGATGATTTTCTGGGTTTGGCCTGCATGGGCTATCTTCCTTACTATCCAGTGGACATACTCATCACAGATGCCAATTTTCAATTTTAGAAATTTCTGGAAAGGGGAGTTGTGGCCTTTAAAACCAACCATGACAAGGATCCCACATGCGAGAAAACAACAAGAAGCAAAGAAGATGGTGTGGCAACCCATGCATTCCAGATGTTTTTATTGATATACATTAAATAACAAATGGGAAATGGACCCTCAGAGCACGGCTCCCCACACGTTTGTGGAGCCTGAGGACCCCAGCAAGGAGAAGACAGAAAATCAGGTCTTCCACTGATCCTGGCTCTCAATGGACTTATTATTGGGGTTCTACTGGAAAGGTGAACAGAAACACAGATACTGATAGGTTTTTAAAGTTTCTATGCCACCAACTAGGAAGCATTTACCAACCTCACCCCACAACAAATGAGACAGTTGTACACGTAAAATACAGATAGGGTTGCTAATTAGTATTTATTGAACAAACATTATCAGTCATTAAGCCAAATATCCTAATGGCAATTTTCTCCTTTTATGTTGGTGGTGGAGCTGTCAGGAGAAAGAAGGACCAGTTCCTTAGTTTTCTTCACTTAATACTAAATTTTTCCTTTGTCCATTAGAACGAGTGGCTCTGGCTTGTTCGTTGCTGGATTCTTAGCACTCAGAACCATGGCTTGCAGTAGGTACTTTGAAAGTGTTTGCGGAGTGCCTGATTGCCTTTTATTTTTAAAAGAATGGTGCAGGGATTTTTACTTTCCACTCCATTCCCCATAAAACAAATCTCCCCAAACTGCCTTTGCTAATCTCTGGGATTCCCTCCCAGCCAATTATGCTTGGACACAACTTCTTCCTCCCACTCTACATTCCAAAGTTTTCATTCCTTCCAGTCCCAGAAAGGCGACTCCAAGCCACCAGTCAGGCAGAGGTCACACTCCTCCTCGGAGTCTAAAACCTCTCTGACCCTGGCGTTTCCCATCTTTGGGCTTTTTAAACCCATAAAGCCAGGACGAGACAGCTGTCCAAAGGGGGCAGGGACAGAGTCTCTCCTAGGCATAAAGTCATTGTGAAAACTGCAAAAGCTGCTAAGTTTTGCCTCCAATTCTACAGAAATGTAGGCCAGAGTTCTAATTTCTCTGGATACACTGGAGATGAACGATTCAGAGTCCTGATCTGCACTGAACCTTGAGAAATGCTGTAATTTCATGTCATCCTGCTCTCATTTTTTAAAGTTATCTTATTTTTACATTATATACAGATAGAACCAAATAATGTGGCTCTTATTTCATTTTTAAGAAAAACACATGCACTTAAATGTGATTATTTTTCATAGTCAAAATCTCAATGTTATGCCAAAATTGTATCTACTCTGGCCAAAATTGTACCTTTAATATGAGAAGGGTGTTCTCCCATTCCATAAACTTAAATAGCTGTTGGAAGTTTTCTTAACAGTTAGTCATGGGAATGTACCTAAAGCAGTAATAAATTTGAATTTTCTGTTGTTAGAGTCAAATATAGGATGTCAAAACTAGCTCAATACTACAGACACTAGATGATGTTGATTTTTAGGAGTATCTTTTATTGAATGTGAAAAAGTCTCAAGGTTTATTCTGACATAGGCTGTTTCTGCCTACCCCAACAGGATTAATTCAGTCGACCCACTGGCAGGAGTCCTTATCACTGGAGCAAGCACCACACAGTCAGCTGCATGGGTCCCTTACATGACCTCCCCATGGAAGGGCAGGACTGGTGTGGTGTGCATTCACTTGGTGTGGTACAAGCTGCACACTCAGTAAAAGTTAGCTGCTGGTACCATCATTTGCTTTGGAATGTTATCTTTTTTTGTATCTTTCTAGGAAAAAAATTCCACACCTAAAGGGATTCCCTTATTTTGGTTCTTTCACTCACAAACACCACAATAAATTACAGGGCAGAAAGGAAACTCTGGGGAACAACGCATCAATAGGTCTTTGGGGTCATTTCCATGATTTTCATTTTTTGCAAAGGGTGGACTGTCTTCAAACTTCCAAGTTTATTGGTATGGCACTTTATTTTTCTTTAATATGCAATGTTTTCTGAAACATATTTCAGGTAAACAACAAATGGACAAATTGCAGTTATCTGAACACAATAAGGTGTAATGAAATTTATGCACATTAGGTTTGCTTTTTCTGTCTTTTCTCAGGTGTTCAGAATCATTTCTTCTAATAACTTTTTTTGGTCTTCTGACTGTTTTGTCATTATTTACAAATTTAATAAATGGAGAGTATTCATATTTCAAAGTAAGACTCAACAAATCAGGATAACAGTATTAAGAAAGAAAAAATACCCAACAAAATGTTAAGACTCATATATTTTTGTTCATATGACTAAGCATCCTTTCCAATTCAGAAATATTTTTTAAAATATCCCTTTAAAATACATGCTTTAACTACCACCCAAACAAACTTGATACTTAGCTACTACGATTGGGGGAATGGGGCAGTACAAGATGGAGGGGATTTACAAAACCAAAATGTGTCTTTTTAAAACCAAAAAGAAACAAGTACATTCACTTCTAATTCACATAGCCTTCTTGCCTTTACAGTCCACTGATAAACACTGACTTTTAAACATTGTATATAAAATTAAATAACATGAAAAAATAAATATGCTTTATTATATAAACACATAGACATCTGTACTGCTCAAAATATTCAGAAAATACCAGGTGTGGCTGCTTAAAACTGTTCAGAAAATGTAGTAATGATCCTTACAATCTTTACTTTTCTAAAGACGGATGCAGTGAGGTTATGAGACACCAATATCCAACGTTTTCTCTTCCTACCTACGGAAGACGCAAACTTCAATATGAAAATGAGGTAGATACAAATCTGTAAGTTGGCCAGACAGAAAGGAAAGCACAGTTCCTCCGTGAGCTCAGAGTTTCATTATTTGGGTAGACGAGCACTTATCCTAAAGCACCTAGTGCAAGGCTCAGAGAACACTTTCAGGTTTGTTGTGAAAAGCAATAGAACAATTTCTGCTAAGGACGGCTGCAGGCTCCAGGCTGACCAGCAAGCAGACACACAGGGCAATGCACAAAGAGATACCACAGCACTGTGCTGGAACCACACCCCTTGGCAGACCTGGTTACTAATCACCTAGACCGCGCTGGTTACCCTGAAATGCTCTCAAGCCGTAGCCTGATTTCTGCTTTTGGCACAGTGCTTTCCTCCCGTTTGGCCTTCTACTCATGGGACATGCGCATTCACTACAGGACACGCGCCCAAGACTGGCTGCAGGAGTTCACCTACTGGTGCGGGTGGTGCGGGTGCTGAAGAACCTCCCTCCAAAAACAAGACCAGACCGAGAAAGAGTCCAAGGACACATTTTAAGAGGAGGGAAAAGGCTGGATTTTTGGATGCTGTTTTTCACAGTTGTAATTTTTAGACCTCCAATGATTTGAGCTAGAATCAATGGTGTCTCTAAAATGAGTGTTTGAACTTTAAGTTCACAGAAGCTTCGTTTAGACTTTGGAAGCCGGATCAATAGTAATTCTGGGGTTCCTTCCTAAAAACTGTTCTTTAGTAACAAATTGAAGTAGGCTATCTTCACTTTGACCTTGGAGAAGGCTGCCTTTGACCTTGAAGAAAGCTGATTTGCAGAGCAGCAGTTTCCTGACAAGCAGCATCTACGTGTGCAAGTCCTTGGGGAGAGAAAGCACCTGGCAGACGGGAGTGCCTGCCACCCTGACTTCTAGTCAACTGAAGCCGCTTTCTCTGGAAAGCAACAGGTTAGCACCTCAAACTTACTTTTCATTGGTGTCAATTTCACTGTCCGTTCCAATGCTAAAGCACCACAGAAGTGACCTTATGGCTATTAAAACAATTCACTGAGGTATGCTTAATTTAGAATTACTAAGATACTGTACCAAAGCATCCACAGAAATAAACTGAAAATCAAAATCCTACATTGAGGATCTGAGAGGCTGCCTTATCACACATAGATTTTGGCAAAAATAATATATTACCAATGGATCTATTTAAATTAAAGGTGTTTGATGTAATGTTTTTTTACATCATAATTTAAAGGCCTTGCAGAAATAGCCTTGCTCTCTCCACTGCAGAGGCATGTAAATAGGGATATATTAAATAATGATCACTTTACAAAGGAAACATAGTCAAAATGGTTTTTAAAACCCACACCCTTGCTTCTGTGGGCAGCAGAGTATTGGAAGGCTGCCGTCTCGCCCTCCCTCCTTTCCCATGTTTCACAGTACTGTATGTGGAACCAAGGACAGCTATAAAAATAAACTTCATACCTTCCATTAAAAGAAGCAATTCATATTTTAAGTTTTAGGTTCTTAAAATATCTATGGGGAAGGGTGGTAACTCTGCATAAAAACAAAAAACCCAGGTAAATTGAGAATACATGATATACATATATAGAATTAAGATGATATGTATATAATTAAAAACTATATATAATTCTTCTCAGTTAAGCATTCCATACTGCTGAACATAACTCTGGTGTTGGTATTACACTTAATTGAAAGAACAGAGTGTAATATAATGGGCTCAAGGAAAACTGTGAAAAATGTCGGTGACTACAGGAAGTTGGGAATGACAGATCACGTTCTAACATTATCTTTGGTATCTTCAAAGGGTTCATTTGGAAAGGTGCCGTTACTGTAGACAAAGTGATCTGAGGGAACTGTATTGGAACAGAGTGACATTTCTCAAGCTCCTGAATAAAATTCTTACAGTCTAGCCAAATAGTGACAGTTGAAACAATGCTCTAAATTCTTACAGGTTTCTATGTACTACAAAGTGCAGTGGCGCCCAGCGAGGTCGTTCAGCCCATGGATACCACCTCAGCCACGGAAGCGGGCATCTGTGAGGACCACCCACGCCACTCAGCCACTCTGCTCTTCAGCCGCTGTCGGGACACTGCGGCTTTTCCTCAGAACCACACTGAGTAAACGGGCTTCTGGATGTGACTTCACATAACACTGAATTCAGCTGTGGTGCAATAGCTGTATTTATAGGGCCATTTTCTCTAGTTTCACAAAACAGCGCCGATGTCGCCATAGCCTATGGGACAACTTATTCGTCCTACTGTTTGGACCCAGTTGGGCCTTCTGTTTTAGCCAAGAGCAGCCCCAAAAGTCTGCAGAGTACTTACAGCGGCAAGGGCCCACTATGTCAGCTGCTGGCCAAGCAGTTAGCAAAGGAAGTCTAGGGCCAGAGCAAAAAGGGTCTCAAGCCAGCTTCCGTGAGGGCGGAAGAAGAACATTTCAGACAGCTTGAAAGGCATCCTGTCACTGATTTCACGGCGGGTCATCTGTATTTTCAAAATGATTTTAGCCTCTGGTGGGCACAGCCTTTGCGGGGACTGTACTGGGTTACACTCAAGTCGCACAAAGGCAAACTCTCGTCAGTGAAGAAAAACCTGCTTCGGCCTCAGTAAGCGGGACTCGCCCCTGGAAAGCCCGGAGTACCCCAGCTTTGCACAGGGCAGAACCCCGCTATCGAGCTGTCTGCTTCGGGGCAGGCTACCTACCCAAGTCAGCCTTGTAGGAAGGAAGCTACTTCTTGGCACCAGGTCCTGCGTGAGGCGCACACATTCTGTGATGTCACTGTGGCCACATCACAATGCTACCAGGCGACCATCTCGAGAAAGTGGTAAGAGACGCACGACAGTTTCTAGCGGCCCTCCCTCTAGCGACTAGGCTCTGTGGTGAGGGACTGGACAGTGGAGGGGACACACAAGAAGGAACACTTAGTGCCGTACCGAGGTCCAGGGGCCAGTGCTCCAGGCGGCGTCGGGGCACACGGGCGCGCCGCACGGCTCGCGGTCCGGGGGCTTCTCCAGCACGTCGCAGCTCAGGTCGGGCACATGCTGGCCGCCGGCCCGCTGGCAGACCACCTGCCGCGACCGCACACCGCCCCCGCAGGGTCTGGAGCACTGCGGAGGGACAGGAGGCCACTGTTACTTTGCAGTACCAGTCTGGGGCGGTTCACTTCCTTAGCCAAACCCTGAAACTGCACAGGGCAGGGGGAGTCTGGGGGTCAGGACCAAGTCAACTTACCGCCTGGGGGACGTGCAGAAGATCCAGCCCTCCTACCTGGAGGGTGGGTATGGTTTACAGGATACCCCTACCCCGACCCAGGGCTCCCCATACATCATCTCATCTACAGGAAGGGATCATTGCTTGCCCTGTTTTACGTATGGAGGAGTTGACTAACTCCATCAAGTTCACTCCATTAACCAGTAACTAAGATAAATTCTTTAATACAACAAAACATTAAAACAAAAACATACCAAGCAAACAAAAACTACCTACTATCAAATAAAGGAGGTCATGAATTGGCCAATTTTATTTTCAGGCTACTTTAAAAAAGAATTAATGGTGCTGGGGAGGGAAACCATACCTTAGGCAAGCACCCTGCCATGAGCTCCATCTCCAGCCCAATTTTCTGGAAATTTCTGAGAATCCACCGCCAATCTTTGGCAACTCTCTGACTTCAATATCTATTGACCTTCATGATGCTGAACTATTTTTACAGCAGCTCTGAATTTTAGGGTAACTATGGCTTGCTCCTGGGGTGAATAATGGGTGTAGGGACGAAACGCTGACTCCTGGCAAGACCGCACTTCTGAGGCAGGAACAAGCTGTGTTTCTCGGGCAGTGCGGCTGTGCTGGCATCCAGAAACACTGACACTCTGTTTCCTGCTGTGCCAAGAGGCCAGATCTCTCACGGAATCGGCAAAGATCAGTCCTGGCCGACAGCCAGCACCCAGCAGCGCCACGTAATCCCCTGGCACAAAGCCAGCAACAGAAGCTTAATCGTGGGTCCCCCAGAACAACTGGGAAAGCACTTTGGGAAACCCAGCGGGCGTGAGTCCTGGGGCCTCACTCATTTGCCCTTCCTCCCCTTCGCGAAGCGCTCTGGAGTGAGGGAGCTGTCACTGACAGGCAACCGACACTTCCAGACTCTGCTGGGACCGCTGGGCTGTGGTGCAGAGCCACGGTCAAGGACACCGCTCTGTCGGCCAGGAGTGTGGCCCGAGTCCGGCAGTGTCGTCTGCCTCTCTTCCGCCCAGCGCCTGGGTCTCCCAGGTGTCAACTGTCACGTTTTATCTGGTAAATGTTATAGTCAGGACAGGACAGCTCAACAAGCTTTAAGCATGTGCTGTCTCTGTGGATTCAACAACAGAGAGATATATTCTTGCTTAAACATAAAACCAAAGCATCTGAGTCCTATTATTAAGTAAAATAGGAGCTCGATGCTGAGTAATAATAGCATTACCGATGACAATTACTCTCAGCACTGACAGCGTCAGTTGCTGCAGTTTTATACAAGGAACTGATCGGAAGGCAGCGCAAGGCACCTGGCAGGCACCACCTCACTCGACAGTCGCAGGCTGTGCAGTTGCTCTTATTAGTCTCATTGAGACATGAGGATATAACAATTGGGCAAGGTTATGCACTTGTCAGGGTCACAAAGCCGACAACAGCCAGAGCTGGGAACTGGACCTGGCTTTGTGTACTGCAGATAGACCACTGCCTTTTATGGCCTCTCACTGAAAATAAGACCTAACTGGAAAATAAGCCCTAGCACGATTTTTCAGGATGCTCATGATGTAAGTCCTACCCCCAAAATAAGTCCTAGTGAAGACTGTCAGCCAGATGGAGGCATTTAGTGTATTTGTAGCAACACACAATGATGAATTATAAAATAATAATATATAATTAAATATAAATAAAATAAAGTATAAATATTTATAAATATAAAAATATATTATTAAGTAACTTATTGACATACTTAAATGATAATATAAACTATAATTAAGTATTTGTAAATGCCCAAGTGGGTGTGTTTGGATGAGAGGTAAACCCTTATGTAAACGGATGAACTCGACACTCACTGCCAAATGCCCCATCAGAGTATAGCCACAGCACACAAATAATGTAAACACTTGATAATGAACGGACATACTGGTGTCTAATAGGAATCTTCATAATTCAATATGTCGTGGGTTGTAACAGACACACTTAATGCATTCGTGTGAAATAAAGAAACATTTTCTGAATTCTGGTGCCTATAACTTTTTGTTGCTTTTGTATGGATCCTCATTCTCAACGGTCATCATTTTTGTTGCTGCTCCTGTCCTGTAAGTATTCAATTAGCGTCTGATTTAACGGTAACTTTGGGAAGCAGGCCTGTAAGAGGTCCTGCCTTGGGTGAAGGAGTCACGGGGTGAAATCCTGGCCAGCTGTGGTGTCAGCGCAGTAGGCGCAGGCTACTGGACAGGAGGCACTCGCCGAAGCAGAGCTCTGCTGCTGAACTGAGAGGCTGGGGCCAGTGGCCCCACAGGAGGCGGAGCTGCGCGACCTTCAGGCTGGAATCTGGGTTGGAGAGTTACAAAGATGTTCCAGAAGAAGACGACATGACTATCTCAGTAAGCATAGGTTTTTGTACATGAGTAAATGAACAAATGTAGACTGTTGTACATGAAAAAATAAGACAAGTCCCTGAAAATAAGCTCTATTGTGTCTTCTGGAGCAAGAATAACGTAAGACCCAGTCTTATCTCTGGGGAAATACGGTATTAGCCATAGACGACAGCTTGGAAAAGCGAATGGCTGAAGAATTTCATCATTTGGGAATATGCAGCTAAGTACTCACTTCTATGGTTGGAACATGCCATCTGCGATAGGGAATAATAACACGCATTCCTTCTGGCTCGAGTTAGAATTTGGGGTACCAGGGGCCACAGTGCATAGGAACGGGCTGATGCAAACGCCCCAGACCACGCGGAGACTTCTGTGCACCGAGGCCGCACATGACTCCTGTCGCTGTGAGCGCACGCAAAGGTCACTTCACAGACTCAGAGCAGTGTGTTTCGACATGCATTCCTAGTTTTCCTTTCCTGTGAATTGAAGCTGTTTATTACTGGTATGAGGTGAATTTTAAAATAGTTCAGAATTACGATGTGTCTCCTAGCGAACCACCAATGTAGAAGCTTCTACCAGATCTAGTTGCTCCTCCTTAATGTAAGATATGAAGAAGATATGCACAATAACACAACTGAATCAGCAGACTCTACTTTTCCCAAAGGACAGGCAGACAGACGGACAGTCCCTCTTACCTCTCCCCAGCTGCCGAACACCCACTGAGGACAGGGGCCGGACTCGCAGGCGCGCTGCTCGTCAGGTTTGAGTCTCTCCACGCAGTCCCGCGCTGGGTACCCGTTTTCGTCCTGACACACCACGACCCGCCGCTGGGATCCGCCAGCACACGTACTGGAACACTGAGCACATCAGGAAACAGCAGTCTCAGCCGCGCTCAGGGCAGGCCAGTCCCACTCCCGCGCTCCCAGGGAGGAGAGGAGGGGCGGGGCTCCTGAGTGGGGGAGGGTCCCTCCCGCCGGGCTCACAGGCCCAGCGCGTGACCATCAAGGCCCGGGCTCAGACCTGTGTTCAGATTTCCAGAGTGTCTCACTGTCCTCCTCCCCCTCTCTGCATGGAGAGGACAGTGGTGTGGACGGACTGGTACCATGGTTTATACGGAAATTCTCGTCAAAATTGCAAGAGCTTATTTAAAACCAACGTTTGACTTCCCTACCAACACAGAGTATAGATTACAGGCCCAGGGAGACAACAGGTGCTAGAGCTGAGCCTCAGACACATCCAGTCGGCAGCTCTGGAAAGCACTGGGCTGTCACTTGGGAGCTGGACCCCTGAAGCCAATCTCCCCTTCAGGCCCTGTGGCAGGGCTTACGCTCCAGGGGCTAAGGATACTTCTTCTCTGCCTTCCCAGGACACGTAACTGACTCGCATCTCCACAGACCCAGCTCAGCGGCCTCCAGCCTGACTCTGGGGCTGTCCCTGTGCCGTCCATGCTCTTCCCCGCCTAGCTGGGTTCCTCTCCTCATAGCTCTCTGAGGAACCCACACCTGGGTGCTTTAGCTTTTTCTAGTTGCTGATCTTCTTAGCCCAGTGTGTTTGCTATAAAATCGATTTGCTGATAAAATAACCATCTGGTCCTAAAAGCAACGTCATGCCCAAGAATCATCAAGCTTCGGGCTATATTTGCATGTTTTGTTTTTATTTTTAAATTTTATTTATTTATTTATTTATTGTGGCACTGGGGATCAAACTCACAACTTCGCACCTGCCAGTCAGGTGCTTAAGCCATTGAGCCAAACTCCTGGCCCTAGTTTTTTTGAGGCAGGGTTGCACTATGTAGCTCAGGCCGGCCTTGAACACACAACGTTCCTCCTACCTCAGCCTCCCAAGTGCTGGGATTAAAGGTGTGCGCCACCACGCCCGGCTTGCATGCTTTGTTTTTAGTTCCAGATAGTACTGCAGGCTGATTTGTACTTTCAACTCCAGCTCAAATCAGCGTTACCTTAAAACACGCCCAGACTTTGCTGCTTGCTGGTCAGCTTCTGCCCTATCAGAATTGAGATGCATTTTGTTGCTAACTGCATGAACCACAGTTCAATTTCCCTGCCTATGCTGGTCAAATTATAAGTGACTTTGAAGTGGACCTCATCAGTATTTATACTCTCAATTTATATTAAACTACAGAGAAGAATAATAGATTTATTGGTTCTAAAAAAATACTTGGTTACTTTTCTCATTGCTGAAACAAAACACCCAACACCCAACACCCAACACCCGAAGCTAAAGGAGGAAAAGTTTATTTTGGTTCACAGTTTGTAGAGGTTTCCAGTTCCTTGCTGGCTGGCTCCAAGGCAGGGTGTTATGGCCGAGGGCATCACAGAGGAGAAACAGTTCCAGGTAGGCAGAAGGCAGCGAAGCAACAAACAACAAGCCAAAGCAGCAGCTCTCTTTCTGCCCCTTATATCCTATCCGGGCTACACGCCCTTAGGGCAGGTAGCACTCACATCTAGGGTGAGTCTTCCCATTGTCAACCCCCAGAACTCTGCCAAACCAATCAGTGGACTGATTCGGTAATCACACACCCTTAATCTCAGCATCACACACTCTAGATCCAGTCACCTCTGAAAAGCCCCACCTGTGACTACATGAGGCTTTAGGGGACATCTAGACACAGCCTTAACAGATATGTTTAGACTTAAAACGTTTCTACCTCTGTTTACTTAATCCACAATGGGTAAGACGTGTCCTCCTGCCTTGTCACATACAATGGAAAGATGTACACGCAAACCTCTCTCTCCTAGGAGGTCGGGTGGCCAGCACAGGGCAGAAAAAACAGAACAAAACACATTGTCCAGCTAGAGTCAAATTTAACTTAGGGACAGAAATCCTCCAAACCAAAACGAGGCACAATGAAGAGAACAAGGGTATTTCTTACTTTGAAAAAAGCTTATCTAATCCTTGCTAATTGGGAACTCTGCTTAAGGGCAAAATCATCCAACCTCACAGGAATACATCTTTCTCAAATGTACTTTTAAATAAGAATAGCACTAAGAGTTTTAAAAAAAATTAAAGCAAAAACTTCCTAGTACTATCATTAGAATATACGTGTGCGGTCTAAATTCTTTACCCCAAGAAAAATCACAAGACACTCAGTAATTATTTTCCCTGACCAATCTTTAATTTCTCAGAGCCCTAATTTTTTCTAACTCGGGGAGAGGAGCCTTACAGTAGGAACCCTGAGAGGGCTGTGATGGGGGACGCGGCAGGAGACTGCGGAGCACACGGCCGCCCGGCAGGGGTGAGACTCCCAGCAGCTCGTTAGGACTCACGGCAAGGACAGCTAATTCCTGAAACATCAGCGGGCTGGGGAACAGGCAGTCTCCTCCTAGTTCTTTCCAGTCCATAAAGAATTAAACACGGTTAGCAGCAGCAGAAGGAATGCAACAGCAATGGAAAGGAAGAGCCCTGGTGGACGGCACACCTCTTGGGGCAGCAGGCCCGTGTCGGGGCCCTTGCTACCCTGTCCCCTGAATTCCACCACCCTTGTCAGCATCCCACAACATAAAATCATTTCTACATAACTATTCAGTGAAATAACTTAAAGCACACAAGGGCGCATTTTTCTTCTGAGATTAAATATTTCTCATTTGTAGGACAATAATAACGGCCACAGTGACTGTGCCGGTGTCTCACCCCATGGTCGGCAGAGTGCAAAATACTTTATTTGCATCATCTCATTTAATTCCTACACCCAAAGAAAGTGGGAACTAACTCATCCTCTTTTACTGATGAGTAAACTGAGGCGCACAGAGGAGAGGGACTGCCTCAGCCCCACAGTTAGAAAGTGTCAGTCTCTGGTTCTAATGGAGGCCTTTCCCTCAGATCCTTGATAAGCATTCAGGTCTGATATCCTGTCCAAGACATACACTGTACCAACAAGAGCAGGTCCCCCTAACCGAGGACAGTGACTTAGGACCGCGCAGCGCGCAGTGACCACACAGCTGTGAGGCTGTACCCATCCACAGGGAGTGGGGTGCAAGCCCTTTCTGACAGAGAAGCCTCATGCCTCTTCCCTCCAGGCACGGGCTCCCTGTGCCCCCAGGTCAGTCGCCCTGGCTTTCACAATGGCTTGCAGGGGCGCCTGACCACATCACCCAGCAGGGACACACCTCTGCCCAGTCCGGAAGTTCCCAGGTACCTGCAGGCAGTGTCACACGGGCATCTTTCCGAGAACTGTCATTAACCCATGACATTCACCCCAAATGACCGAAAATGACAGCAAAAAAAGCAAGGCTCCAGGGCCGATTCCAGTTCCCTTCCCAGAATCCATACCCCAAGGGAAAGCAGATGCGAGCAGATGCGGGAGGGACCCCGGAAGACACTCACCGCTCCCCAGGGGCCCGTCCTCCACTGATTTCCACCCAGCACATGGGTACGGCTCGGGCTGGCGCCCCTGGGGCGGAAGTCCTCATTTTGGAAAGGGTACGTAGCTAAGTCTCTGTCGGGGGTCCGCCGAGGGCAAGGTGACGTGGAGCAGTCCTGTTCGGTCTCTGGGATGGAATCCAGGTCGCACTCACTCTGGTCAACGACGTGGTCACTGTAGTTGACACACACCACTTGCCGGGTTGCCCGACCTTGCCCACATGTCACGGAGCACTGTGTTCAGTGTTTAAAAAGAAAAAGGGCCCGTGATTCGCCAGTTGGTTTTAAGTTCCTGAATATTCATTTCCACAAATGGCCCACCACTTCCCAATGGCTCTGGTCAAAAATCTTGGCACCATCCTGGAGCACCTCCTCCCATGCCCTTTTCATCAAGAAAGCTTGTCAACTGCCTATCCAAAACACACCCCATCACCTCCCTCATCCAAGCCATCACCTCCCTTGCCAGGATTACTGAGTCGGCTTTAAGCTGGGCTCCTTCTTACAGCCTGACGCTCCCTGCCCAAGTCTGCCGTCCACACACCACAAAATTCGACCCTTTAAACCAAGAGTGACTCCCCAGTCCACTGAGAATAACACCCCAAACCCTCATGCTGAGCTTCGAGGCGGTTTCTGGTGGTCACGGACAGCCTGGCTCCTCTCCTGTCTTCTCCACTCTCTTCCGCTACGCTGGCCTTAAGGATGCTACTTGAGCACAACAAAGTGCTCTCACAACGGGGGCTTCCGGCCCCCGGGAATACTGCTGCCTCTGCAGTCATCCACGTAGCCCACCTTTTTGCTACACTGAGGTCCCACTCAATGTCAGGACCTTGTAAACCACCCTATTAAAAAGTAGCCCACACCTTTTCCTACGTCATTCCTCTACCTGGCTTCTGTCTAGAGCTTATTAGACCCACTGCTGTAGGACACATTTGTTTATTTGTTCATTAATGGGATCCTCCACTGGAAAAAACTCCATGAAGCCAGGGGCTTTATCACCAGTTGCACCCTGTGCATTCTCTAGTAGCTTTCGTAATGACCTGTTGAACAGACAGGTGCAGCTAACAGAAAGATGAATTGATGGCTGGATGGACTGATGGATGGACAGACGGTGGAAGGTTGGGAGGTTTAAGGCACAAATGAGACTATCTGCCATTTGCTGAGGACCTACTTTCTACAAACAGTTACATACATAATTGCATATAACTCTCAGAAGTTGCCAAAAGCCAAAGGTTTGTCCACTTTTACACAAACCCACAGATGGTGCCTGGTTTGCACAACAGGCTGCATTCTCGGCTCAAGGGGAGGATTCCTACTTTGTGCTCGTGGCAGAGAACCAAGATCTACTTGGCTTCAGTAAGTGTCCAGGTAAGAGTGTGTTCCTGCCCCCTTCAACTCCCCCACCACTTTAGTGCTCTGCAAACCTAACGCACTGACATCTCACCAGCCAGCCCGGAAGGATGGACACCCAAGCAGACTGTAAACCCATTTACATATTTTAAAAATGCACATTCCTTGCATCCTTGACTAGGATTCCTTGCACACTTGACCAGTTGCACATACGTGGTGCAGAGTAATTTAAATCACAAACTGAGTGCAACTCGGAAATACCACCCGCTGACATGTGTGACCCCCGAACACCTTCCCAGTGCCACAGGACCAGCTTGCTTACAGGGCTCCAGTCTGAAGCCTTCCACTGCCCACAGGGCGTCACCGAGCATTCCTCCTTGGCCACGGGTCTGGGCAGGCTAGCACAGGCGCTCTCATCGGCGACGGAGCCGTCCTCATCCCGGCAGCTGACGTATCTCATCCGGGTGCCTTTCCCACAGGTGGCCGAGCACTGGGGGTTGGAGTGCATTAACACAGACTTGCAATGCGAAGCAGCAGGAGCCCCCTCCCCACAGCTGGGCGGCAGGACAGCTGCCTCCCTCCGCCCTCCCCTTCTCCCAGCCAGTGCCTTACAGAAGTCCACGACCCAAATCGCCACTGCGTCCTTGGCACGCTGTGTGAGCTTCTCCTTGGTTGTGGGGCCACCGGGGGAGAATGACAAGGTGACAACTCGCAGTCCTAGAGGTGAAGGGGGAAGACGGTTACTCGAGTCAACCCCCATGCAAACAGCCAGAGTGTAAGAAGGCAGGCGTAGGATGCCCAAGAGCCTAGACCTCTGTGTGTCTCCACGAGTCACACGACCCCCTCAGCCTTGGTCTCCTCAATTGCAAAATGTGGCATAATCTTTGTGGGTGCCTTAATACAGACCTGGGGTCTACTTAATGATTTTTAAAGCCACATTTGTTCATCTGTTAATGTGAAAAGAGAAGAAAGTATTATGAAGGGGTAATGTCTGACTAGGAAGAACAGGGTAACATTTAAAAATTATTAATTGTTACCGTTCTAAAATTATCAAGGCTAAATTCTTTTCTCACATTTCAGTTAGTGCCCTAGTTAAAATTTGCTAATCATGAACCTGTTTTCCCAGTTACCTAAAGATAACATCTGGAGTCCTGAAGGTTGATTCTGGAAATAAAAGGTGCATTCAGCAGGCCAGTGCCTGGAATTCACACAGCCCCACTCAGTCACACAGAGAAAGGCCCTATGATGAATTAAGTCATCTGTGTGTGGATAATGTTCCCACATTTACACATCTGATCACAACGATCTCCAACCACAATGATGAGCAGCCTTGATTTAATTCATTTCCACCACACGCCTGCGACAGGGACTGTGCCACACGACTGATGCCTTCCTTACAGCCAGACCCGGGAACAAGGGCAGTCTGTTGCCCGGCTGGAGACCTTGCCTATTCTTTTGCCTATGACCCGCAGAAAGCCCCAGGGCCTTTTCTCTGACTGAAGGAATTATCCACCTGCAGGTGGGAGACTCCCCAGCGGACATCAGAGATAATTAGAGAGGAGGCAGGTTTTAATCTCCAGGGGAAGCGCTAAACTCCTGCGTGTTGGCATTTGCGATGTCGCAGCTACCATCTTCCAGGCATTTATCATACTTGCAATGAAATAATAAAAACGAAGACGTAAGTCACCAGTGTCATTTGGTTAACTGACTGATGACAACAATAAAAACAACACTGCCATGGACGCTTTCTTGGCATTCTTTACCCGTCGCAGGCACACTCTGAAAAGCAGCAGACAGGAGGTGCTCACGTGGAGCCTGTGCCCTGGGTATGGAGGCCTCACTCGGTGCACGCTCCGGGCAGCCACGGTTCAAATCTCACCTCCAGCAATTAGCAAAGATGACACAAAAACTCAGATTTTCTGTGCATGAATGATACCCAAATCCAAGCCCACAGAGATGGTGTGCTGAGGAAAACAGCATACTCTCTTGTGGGGAAAAGATGTGTGTGTGCGTGTGTGTGTGCCTGCACATACCTGCACCACGTACACAGAGATCACGTGCAGTAGAGGTGTGAACATGCTCAGCTATTGTAAGTTTTACTGAGTTACAGGACGCAGCTATGGTTTGTGTCTGGATGGCCTCCAAAGCCTCGTTTGGTCACGGGGGATGGGCTTTTCAGAGGTGGCTGAATCTAGTGTTCCTGACTGGTTCATTGTCTAGTGTCGGGATTGGGGGTGTGAGTGCTATACGTGCCCTTAGGGTAGGTATTCTGCATACACAGTATAAGCGAGGAAAAGAGGCTTCTTCTCCCCTTTGCCCTTGCTGCTCTTGCTGTCTTGTGCTGCCTTGAAGTGTTGCCCCTGTGCCAGGCCACCCTGCCTTGAAGTCAGCTGATTATGAACTAAAACCTCCACAAACTGTGACCAAATAAACCTTTCCTTCTTTAACACTGAGTGGGAGGTATTTTGTCTCAGCAATGAGACAAAGGTAACTAAAACAGATGTGTAGCAAATAATCTATGAATAACAATAAAACACGAATAGTTTAAATTCCATGTAGCCAACTGATTTTCCCACAAAATACTTTGGTTGATTTTTGCTGAATTTTTAAACCTATTGCTAAACTCTGAGCAATGTGGCTCTGGGGTGCATGCTAGTTGATACTTTGCTTATATGTAAGAGGAAGTTGAGAAAGGTGTGCTGCCACACACTAACAATCACACCACTATAGGAAGCTGAGGCAGGAGGATTGCAAGTTCAAGGCTGATCTAGATAATTTAGTGACTTAGCAAGACCCTATTATCTCAATATAAAAATGAAAAATGGTTGTGATTCTAGTCCAATGCAAAGGTCCTGAGTTTAATTCCAACTACTATAAAAATAAAGAAAAGGCCAGGTGTGGTAGTGCACGCCTTTAATCCCAGCACTCGGGAGGCTGAGGCAGGTGGACCATTTTGAGTTCGAGACCAGCCTGGACTACAAAGTGAGTTCAAGGTCAGCCTAAACTGCATAGTGAGACCCTGTCTCAAAAAATAGGGCTGGGGATTTAGTTCAGTGGCCTAAGCACCTGCCTGGCCGGTGAGAGGTTGTGAGTTCGATCCCTAGTACAAAAAAGAAAGAAAGAAAGAAAGGAAGGAAGAAAGTGAAATGAGGAGATATTTGTCAGAACCTGACTCACTGCCCATTGCTTTGAAAGAATTCTTTGAAGAATCAAGATGATAATCTTCAAACACAAGTACTGGAAGATTTAATTGTGTGTGTGTGTGTTATTTATGAATTAACAGCTACAGGTAGAAGATTCTTTTAAGACTAATCTGCATTAACATTTTTCCATCACTTTCTTAAATCAAAACAATAGACAAAACAACAAATAAAACCCTGAATTACAGTACTTGCTGATTTCTTTGGTGGAAATACTCTCACCAAAGCTGATTTCAATCTGTCCAATTGGCATCAGTCAATACAAGGGTTGGGAAGAGATGTTCAGCAGCATGCTACTACATAATGTATCAGCCACACAAACACACAAGTGTAAGTAACCTTGTGCACACAGGTAACAGTTACATAGAGTAAAATGACTAGGAAGTGTATTTCACAATCCTGATAAGGTTTGCTTTTCATAGCATCTACTTCATGATAGGTTGCATTTTTCCACTTGATTAACAGCTATCTTTAACTTCCAGCTTACAGTGTGCCTGCAACCAGTTGGCTCTTGTGAGTTGGTCCAAGACAGCCTCAACACTCACTTCCTGAACTTATGACATTAGTTACTGAATTCTACAAGGAAATCATTAAGAAGAAAAACTCATTTTAAGAAAACATGACCAATCAACACTTGACATCCAATAAGAAGCAAAATCAAACCTATGTATACTTTAGGGAAGAACAAAGTCAGTAAAGCAAAATATCAGATTCTAACACAGCAAATAAGTAACTCCAGATAAAGCAATCAGCGGGTTCCTCTGCTACCCACTTATCTCGGAGACGATTCTGACGCTGCTGCACTCCGGGAAGCGCGGCCCCTTGGCGCCCAGTCAGGACCTGAGCGAGACGCGGGAGACTCACCTGGGTGTCGGTCGGTCTGGTGGCCGCATTGCAGTCACTGTCATCCACCACTGCCATGTACGCCCCCATGATGCACTTCACCGCTCTCAGTTGGTACCCCTGTCCACAAGTGACACTGCACTGCGGGGAGGAAACGAGACAAGGAGTTCGAGAATCTTTTCTTCCCCTTCCTTTCACCACAACATCTGGCAAGGGATAAATATTTCCATCAAAATGGGTCAGAGGGTTGGCACCAAAGAAGTCACACAAAAGTGGGGCAGTCCTGCTGTGAAAACCACACTGACCAGTCGTGACGAGGACATGGGGAATTTGATCTGCATGGGCTCAGTTCCTTGACTGAACTCTAGCAGAGGAGAGGTGCACCTCTGTCGTTTTTATACTTTTCACGCTCTACTAACAAAGTACCAGCCTAAAATAAGTTCTAACCAGAGTGATATGACCTTATTCTGAGGACAAAACTGACAACTGCTTAACTAAGAACAAAGGAGAAAAGATTCCAATTACTAAACCCAGAAGTAAAAGAGGGAACATGGCTACAAACACTACAGTAATCAAAAGGCTGATCAGAGAGTTCCTCCAACAATCTTATGCCCACAAATTAGATAATCTAGATGAACATGAAAACAAATAGCCTAGAAACACACAAATTACAAAAACTAATACAAGAAAAACATTAAGGGCTGGCTGGGAGCACAGGTCAGGGGTGAGCACGAGGTTCACACGCATGAGGCTGTGGGTTTGACCCCTCAGCTCCAAACCAAACCAAATGGAACAGAAAAAATGAAGACACAGATGTAAAAAGTAAAAAGAAAAGGAGGATTAGATCAGTAATCAAAGACCTTCCAACAAAGAATAGTCTAGGATGACTTTATGACGAATTGCAGCAAATATTCAAGAAAATATTCCCACTGATTCTTTCTAAATGCTTCAAGAATACTTAAAAGGAGGGAGTACACCCTAACTCATTCTATGAGGCCAGCATCGCCTTGGTACCAAAGCCAAAGGAAAAAAGAAAATGACAGGCCAATATTTCATCTAAATATAGGTGCCAAACCCTCAACAAACCACATCCATTAAAATATTCAAAGGATTATTCATCATGGCCAAGTGAGTATGGCTCAGGACGTATGGGTGGTTTAACATGAAAAGAAATAAACGAGATTAATAGAGTAAAGGTGGAAAAGATACAAAACCATTTCAGTTGATAAAGGGCACTTCACTAAATTCCACACCTTTCCATGAAAAACCACTCAGAAAAACATGAGTAGAAGGGTACGTCTTCAAAATGTTTAGAGGCACTTCCAGAAAGCCTATACCTGCTGTCATACGCAGCTGTGACAAACTGAAATCTTTTCTTCAGGATCAGGAATACGACAAGGACACGTGCTGCCATCTCTGCCATTCAACATCATACTGGAAATTCTGGCCAGAGAAAGTAGGCAAGGAAAAGAAAAGCACGCAGAGGGGAAGGGAGAAGCACAGCTTTCCTCTTCGCATGCCCGTCACACTGTTTCCAGGAACCTCAGAGAACTTACGCAAAAACTACTGCAGTCAGTAAATTCAGAAAGCTGTAGGGCACAAGTTAAAGAAAATGAGTTGTTTTTATAAGCTAACAATGAACAATCCGAAAATAAGATTAAGAAAACAATTGCATTTTCCATAACAGCCAAAAGAATAAAACATCTAGAAAAAAAATTAATCAAGAAGGTAAAAGACTACTGCACTAAAAGGTATAAAACTTTGCTGAAAAATATGAAAGAGACCTAAATAAATGGAAAGACACCATATGCTCATGAGCGGAAAGATGTGACACTGTCAAACTGGTAATATTCCTCAAACGGATCCACGGATTCAATGCAACCACAATCGAAATCCTAGTGACCTCTTACAAAGAGTAGAAAAGCTGATCTTTAAATTCATATGAAAGGGCAAAAGGCTCCAAAGAGACAAAACAATACCAAAAAAGAACAAAGTTAGAAGACTCATCCTTTCCAATTTCAACACCTGTAACAGTGATCAAGGTGTGGTCCTGGCAGAAGAGACACACAGACTGATGGACAGAATTCACAGTCCACAAACAAACTCACACATCTATGCCCAAGTGATTTCAGACAAGGGTGCCAACACCACTCGACTCGATGAAGAAGGAATAGTCTCTTGAATAAATGGTGCAGGAACCATCAGACGTCTACATGCGAAAGCAAGAATTCAGACTCATGCTTCACACCATTAGCAAATATTCACTCAGGAGGGATCAGCAATTATACATCAGAGCACAAACTCTAAAACTCTTATTAAACAGAATGTAAAAACTTCATGCCATCCAATTAGCAATGATTTCTTCAATACCACAAGTGAATAATGAAAGTTACGCTTATGAAATGTCTGTGTTTATGAACAACCTGAATTTTCTCAAGCTCTGCTTATGAAGTCATAAGCAAAAGCAACTAAAGAATAGATAAACTGGTCATCATAAAAGTGAAAAACTAGGTGAGTCAGTGCCATGCAGGGGCTGACTGGGGGAGAATAAGACACCAGTCCTCTGCCAAGAGTCTGAGCCATTTGCAGACTGTGGGGGAAAAGACCAAGAAGCCAACGAGAAGCTGAGACCCACTGTGAGTCGGCACCACGCGTGGGCCGACTAGGGGAGAGCCAGGCGTCAGCCCTCTTTCGTGAGTCTGCGCCATTTGCAGACTGTGGGGGAGGAGAGCAAGAAGTCAACAAGAAGCTAAGACCCCCTTTGAGTCGGCACCACGCGCAGGCCGACTGGTGGACAGCCAGGCGCTAGCCCTCCCCTGTGAGTCTGGGCAGTTCATGGACTGTGGGGGAGGAGAGCAAGAAGACCTCCTGTGAGTTGGCGCCACGCGCAGGCTGACGAGGGGACAGCCATATGCCAGCCCCTTTGGACGCACGGGGCAGGGAGACAAGAAGAGCCAATGTTCCTCCCCGCCACACCACCCCCAAAGTGACCTGCTGATCCGGAGAAACACAGGCTGTGATGACAGCTACTGAGGTAGAATACAACTTAATGCTTGCAGTGTTTAGTGTTGCACTGACTTTGCAGGTCTAAAGCCCATAGTCTGACCATCCCAGCACTCGGGAGGCTGAGGTAGGCGGAGTGTTGTGAGTTTGAGGCCAGCTTGGGCTACAACGTGAGTGCAAGGCCAGCCTGAACTACATAGTGCAACCCTGCCTCAAAAAGACTAGGGCTGGAAGTTTGGCTCAGTGGCTTACGCGCCTGTCTGGCAGGTGCGAGGTTGTGAGTTCAATCTCCAGTGCTGAAAAAAAAAAAAAAAGAGAGAGAGAGCAACACGGCTCTTCCCAGTCCCCTGGCTTCCAGTCTCACCCCGGGATTTTTCTCACACGTGCTACCACCATGATACCATCTGCCATGCTGTGATGACACAGCCAGCAACGTCGCACCCAGAGCTGGGTCCTGCTGTTTACAGACTACTGGCCTCTGAGACTCTAAGCTAAACAGATCTCTTCTTTGCATGCATTAACCAGCTTCAGGTGCTTTGTTTTGGCAGTGAGAAAATATACTAATCCACTAGAGCAATAAAGGAAGCAAAAATAACTTTGAAACATACCCAGTACCACCAAAAAAAAAAAAAATTCAGAACATATAAAGAATTCCTGTAACTCAACATGAAAACACCTCTCAAACAATTAGATAAAAACTGATGAAGGAATATTATTTAGCTACATGATTATAAAATGATTAAGAGGCCAAACTGATAAAAGAATAAATAGTTCAGAGGGTATCTTTTGCCACAATGAATTTTTTTTTAAATGGGCAAAAGATTTTTTTTTTTTTTTGAGTACTGAGAATTGAACTCAGGACCTCACATTTGCTAGGCAGGCACTGTACCACTGAGCTAAATCCCTGGTCCCAGGTAAAAAGATTTTAAATAGATATTTTCCCCAAGGAGACATACAAATGGCCGACAAGTACATTAACAGATGTTTATCATGTGTCTTGGTTACTTTTCCGTCATTGCTGAGACAAAATACCTGATGCCCAAAATTAGGGAGGGAAAGGTTTTTTTATCTTAAAGTTTTTTTGGAGGTTTCAGTCCATACTCAGCTGGCTCCAAGGCAGGGTGACATGGCTGAGGGGCAACTGTTGATGGCAGCCACAAATGGAAAGAGCAAATAGGGCAAAAGAAAAAACACACTGTCTTCCCTCCCTTATATAGTATGCTGGCTCCGCCCCTGGGCGGGTGCAGCACTCACACCACCAATCCCAGCGCTAGACAACAAACCAATCACAAATAGTAGATTCAGCCACCTCCACGACTGCATGAGGCTTGGGGGGGGGGCACCCAGACACAAACCATTACATCATCTTTTACTATTAGACAAACACAAGTGCAAAACCATACTGAGACACCATTTTACACCACTAGGGCGGCTACAGTCCAAAAACTGGGAAGCAGCCACTGAGGACGGGGACACAACTATGGAGACACCAGAAGCCTCGTGACCTGCTGTTAGGGGATGTATAAAATAGAGCAGCTGCTGTGACAAACATTTAGAAGTGAGAAAAGTTAAACACAGAACTACTGTATGATCCACCAACTCTATTTCCTGGTAGATGTCCCAAGAAGCAAAATCAGGTACTAAAATAAACATTCATTCCCAGCAGCCAAAAAGTACAAGCAATTCAATAGCTCACCTTCAATGAAGGAATAAACCAAGTATGTTCTGTGCATCCACACAATGGAACAGTATGCAACCATGAAAAGCACTGGCATAGTTGCACGCTACCATACAGATGAACCTCAGGAGCAATTCGGCTAAGCCATGTCAGTCAGACACTAAAGCCCCTTATTGTCATGATTCCATTTCTATGATGCATCTGGCATAGGTAAATCCACAGAGAAAGAATGCAAATTGGTGGCTGCCAGGTGCTAGGGGGAGAGGAAGATGCAGGAAGACTGCTTGATGTGCACCAGGTCTCTTTTGGGGGTAATGGGAATGTTTGGTAAGTATGTTATAAATGCACTAAATGCTACCGATTTGTTTCCTTTAAAATAGCTAATTGCATGCTAGTTTCATTTCAATTTTAAAAAAGTGGGATATAATCCTAATATTCATTTCAAAAATATTAAAAGGAATTCATAAACACATCGACTCTAAGTCTCTGTTGTGTACAGTTAGCATGCATTTGGTTTTCTTCTTCTTGCTAAATTACATTTTTTAAAATTTCTCATGAATATTTATCACTCCTACACAGTAATTTAAAGAAAGAACTGTTCCCAAGTCACAGGATAGGTCACAAGAAAGACAAATGTCTAGATATGAGACGAGCTAGGCATGGCCTGGTGTGTACACGAATAAAACAACAAGTTCGCTGAACAGACACATGCTCTCCTCCTCTTACTCCCGAGACCAAAGCAGTCAGGCTTTCGACATGAGTGTGGGCTCTCCCTGCTTTCTCAGGCTTGCTTTGCCGCTGGTCTGGGGATCTACACAGTGAGAGCGACTCAGAAGCCTGGGGATGTGGATGAAAGCACCGTGCAGGGCGGTAACAAAGCCGCACGCAAGTCTGGAATGAAGACAGAGCCACAGGACAGAAGCCGCTGTGGCTGGCTAGAGCGAAGGGAGCGTGATGCTCCAAGAGGTTACGTAAGAGACAGCAGACAGCTGCTCCACTGCTGCTGGGAACCCAGAGTACTGCTTCAACAGTGCCAGGAATGCTGGCGCTTCTGTGTTAGGAAGGTCTCAGTCACCGGAGCAGACACAAACCCAGGGGAGCCTTTCCTTTCTCCCCTAAAGACAGCTCTATTTAAGACCGTGCGACCGACCGAGCACAGCACTGGCACGGGTCCCCTCCCACCCAGCCGGACGCTCCCGCACGCTCTGATGGAGTTAGTCACGTCTGAAGAGTCAGACTTGTTTCTGAGAGGAGAGCTTTGCAGCTGTGACGTCAGGCCAGTTGCAACTGCAGTGCTGGGAGCCAAAGTATCCTTTCCAGATTCCAGTCCTGAGTCTCCAGCCAAAGGCATAGTCTGGCCTGTGATCGCGCTGAAGCGGGGCCCCAGGGGCGCTTGGGAAGATCAGCAGCCGTCATGACATCTGCTGCGCATCTGTGACAGCGCCTGAGCTGCTGAAGCCGTGGGTGACGACGCACTCGTGAGTGTCACTGGAGTAAGCAGCTCCGGGGGCTGCACCGAGGGCCACAGATTTTCCCACGCCCGCCTGCCCTCACTGGCGCCTGCCTGTGTGCCATGCGGCACTGCTGGGAATCCCGCCTGCCCGGGACGGCCCTCTGCAAGCCCTCTCCAGATAAGGAAAGAATGTAGTTAAGAATCTTATCGTTGAGGAGTTCCAAATACCTGTCCCCAGGGACCGGCCTGCCAGGACGCACACTCCGGCTGCTGGCACGTCTGCATGGACGCTGGCTTGGCCTCGGGGTCACAGCTCCTATCGCTCACTTGATCTTCACCGAACTGACACCAGACCTGCCGGTGCTTATGCCCCTTGCCGCAGGTGACCAAGCACTGTAATAAAAAGCAGAACCACCAGGGCCGTGTCTGATCAATGCTCGTGTTTGGCACGGTTATTCATTGGTTAGCAGGGGCAGGTGTGCCTTTTCCCACACAATCGCCTCCAGCCCAGGGCAACTGGTGAGCACACCAGCCTCCTCCCCGCACCCCTGGCCTTTTCTCTCTGAATTCCTGCATTCTGAGCCAATTACAAATAAAATGTAAAGTCAACAGAGCACCATGCTTTGACACACTGAAAAACAAGTCAGGGTTTTCTAGCACTCCTGGGGAATTCTGATTCAGACCAAGTTACATGTCTCTCTGTGCCTCCGTTTCTTGTAAAATGGGGATAATTATAACATCTCCTGCAAAGGACTTTGCAAACTAACTGAAAAAAGAAAAAAAAACTCAAGAAAAGCGCTTAACACAAATTCCATTCAAAAAATTGTCAAAAGTAATCATAGTTATTATTTATGATCATTTTAGAAAATTTGAAAAACACAGAAAGAACACAAAAGACAAAATTATAATAATCCAAAATCTCACTGCTCAAGGGAGAGTGTTATCAACACTTTGCCTTTTTCTTTCCAGTCTTTGTACCTAAGGAATCTTGAATCCTGAACTTACACTTTGATCCTCCCCACTCACATTTCATCAAGTTTGTTTCTTAATTTGAAATAATACTTCAACGAATGTCAGCCATCCAAGTAAACCTTAAACCCACTTATCCTCTTTCATTTTTTTTAAACCAAATCTTGAGATTAACCTCAAACTCAAGCACCAGGTATGCTGAACTGCCCAGGAATCAGGCCCTGATAGCCGCATGAACCGCTACTTCTCCCCAGTTCCAACAGCATTAATAGTATCTCCTCTGACACCCATGTGGTCCTCGAGGATGGAAGCGAAAGGTTAACATCCATTTACAAGGGCGAGACTCGTGGGTACGGTGGGGAGCTGAGGCTGTAACCACCTTCTCTCCCCACACTCCCAACCTGGCCGCGAGACCTCACGGGGCTGTGTTAGCACTGGGGTGTGTCACTCTGCGCCCCAAGACTGAGGCACAGGCTCTGTGTCTCCTTCCTCTTGCTGCCCTGGGGCATAAGCAATAGAGGCACTGCCTTGTGCTTTATAAAATCAGGGATGGGAAAGGCATAATCTGGACTGTTCAGCCTGGTCTTTTTTCTCTTTTGTCCAAATTCTCCTACAGCGACTGGAGTCCTAAGTAACAAGGGTCACTCACTGGGGTCTAACGCTCTTATTTCCAGAAGAGGAAGCAGAAACCCTCACGTGGATTTCAAGGTAGCATTGCTTTCTGATCCCTGAAGCCCTGGTTTCCAATCAGCAACTTAGCGAGGTCTCAAAGAGGCACGAGGGCGAGGCACCGGCAGAAGCTAGTGCGACGGGCGGCTCTGCGGACGCCACAGTGACTCTGCAGTCACTGGCAGTGCGGTCACATCGAGTATCACAGTCACAGTGTGGGAGCAGCTGGGGCTGCTGTGCCCCCCCGGGAGGAGGCAGAAGGGTTACGCAGACCTGGGGAGACCGGGAGGGGTCTGGGACGACCTCAGGCACAGCCGCCCTCCTCTCTCACCTCTGACCAATCTCCTGATTTCCATCGTGGACAGGGGAAGTCGTTGCACCTCTGAGTGGTGACCCTTTCCTGGTGGGTGCATTTGCTGTCATCCAGGACATCATTCTGGGTGTTTACACAAATAGCCCGTCTTCTCTGGATTCCCCCATCACAGCTTTTAGAACACTACAAGGATAAAAAGTTAAACAAAACCATCACTGAGCTTCTTATAAAGTGTACTCAAGAACCTGGCCATGCTGTCTCTCCAACCCTTAGGAAGCAGTCCTCATCCCTGATAACCTCTGGTTTTTATTCTGAGATTTCTCATGCTACCAATGTATTTACCAGGTTTATACTGATGACAATATTAGGTCACTGGCACAGGAAAATAAGGTTGGAAATGGCTGGCAGGGTACAGAAAAGCAAAAGCTTGATCTGTTTGATCACTCCCAGTTTTCCCACATCAGGTTTGTGTCAGACATTACAAAGCAGTCATGGGATTCTTTCTTGCAGAGCTTGAATGGGCTCAGCCATTATAAATCAGCTACGGGGCGCTCTTCCACAGAGCCTACAGGGGGCATCCTAACAGGATGCTGTGACGATCAGCCTAACCAGACACAGACTCTGTGAAGCCGCACAGTGAGAACCAGCTTACTTCTGTCCAAGCCGAGTAGCGCCAGCCACCGGTGCTGCACTCTCCCGAGCATTTCTCCTGGTTGTTTGGTTTGGGGTGACTGCTGCAAAACCTGTCGTCAGCCTTCTCAATCTTCCCATCCAGCCTGCTGTACCTGGCACAGTAGACGTCTAACGTGCGGTAGCCCGGCCCGCACCGGGCACTGCATTCGCTCCTGCCAGCCACGTGCCACCTGGGAGCAAAGCATGGGAGAAACCAGCAGTTCCGTTAAACACACGGAGGCCTCGTCCACCTGGTGGGACATGTCGGTTCTTGTCCTTCCTTAACTCAGATACCATGATGCTTGAAGCCACAGTTACTAAGATGCAATTTTAAAGCAACACAGCCATGTAAATGGCTGCCAGTGTATATGGAAGTCACAGAGTAGGAGCTAGAGATCCTATCTCTGTGACGGTTTTCTAACAAAGGCAATCTGAAATTCAAGCAACCAAACAGGAAAAAAAAAAAAAAAAAGGAATTCAATGAGCAAAGAAGCAGACATTTTATATTTAAAAAGCTCATGAAATCTAGTACTTCATTTGGCTTCGAATACAGAAGGGTTTGGAAACATGGACAGCAGTGCTTAGATTTAAAAAGAAAATAAAACGTTTACACTGAATGGTCTAAATCGATGAACCTGAAATATATTTTGTCAGTTAGATTTACCAATCCATAAAAGATAGTTTCTTATAATCTTCATCTCATTTCCCTCACTCATGTTTGTTAATTTGCTACTGCTCAGGAATTGCATGCTCTTCTGATTTCCAGTGTTTGAGGAGGTCTTCCACGCACACCTGTGCAGAGGAGGGCTTGGGGTACAAAGAGGACACTGACCACACAGCTGGCCTGGTATTTCCCGGTAGCACCCGGAAGTAGGTGGGAGTTAACCCCTGCCAGTGAAGTGGGGCGAGGAGACTGTTGGTCAGAAGCCACGCAGCCTTGGCGGGATTTTGTTCTAACCGGGAACATGTACATCAGGACTTGTAAACCAGCGCTCTATCTCATCCTGTCACAGTTTAATCAAGGCAAACTCACTTCCTGCAGGAAATGAGGCAAAAATACGAACCAATTCAAGACAGGCATCTGGAACTTTCATCTGCACTTTGATTCTTGGCTACCTTGTTTGCCTTCATCACTGCGGCCTTGTGGAAAGCTTATTTTCCATCCAGGCTAACAGAGGCGGGCATCCTGCCCGTGTGAGACAACACCCCGCAAGGAGCACTGGCTGCGAAAGTCATTTCCCCAACGTTCACAGAACCCCCGGGATCTAAGCAGGGAACCTAGGAGAGTCTCAGGGAAGGCCATGGCATTGCCTTAGAAAAAGTTCCCCAAATGTTACTGCCCACTGTAGGTTTCACTTTCAGGACAACAATCTTCAGTGTTTCGGGTTCACTGGGTTCATTCATGGAAAATAAAATCTAGCCGTATTTAGTTACTATATTTCAGAAATGTGCATTTCAATGTATTTGTTAGCAAGCGGAAACTGAGGAGAGACGTGTGGTTGTTTGGTTGGGAGTATGTGCAGTGCCGTGGGATTAAATGACTTTGAGAACTACTGCATCAAACAGGTTTCTCCATCATAGGATTTTCAAAATCCTGGCCAGCAGCTCAAACCTTCACGAGAGGCAGATGTTTAGCAGGCTTCTCACACTGGTTTGCCAATGATCACCTAGCAGAACTACTGAACCACAAACGTGTTTTGGGAAAAACTATTATAGAGTTGGGCCATTAAGTAACCATCCTCCCTCTAGTCTTAGCGTTTCGTATGTGAACTGCTGGACAATAGTTAACTAGATCGTATCGATGGTCAAGGTAACGGTGCAAAGACAGTTCACTTCTTTAGTCTTGGCTTGTGTCCGTGTATTTTTCAGTGAACAGCTTCCCTTTTCAAACAATCTACAAAAGCCAATAATACGTGAGTTTGAGTGTTGACAAAATACCATGACCTTCTGTTTAATTTTAGGTGTACCTACTTGTCTAGTTGTGAGGTGTTTATAAACTAATCCTAAACTCCTCTTTTTCTCCTTGCACTTTTTAATTCCTACAGCAGTGGCCTGACTCTTCTAAGAAAAGGCATGGCCACAATCTCTTCTCCCTCTCATCTATTCCTCCGCAGAGGCGCTGTGTTCTGAACTGCTATCCTCATTTGGTCTCCGTAGAGTTTAAAAAAAAAAAAAGTTTTTAAACTGTGATTTCTCCAAAAGGTGAGTTTAGAATAGCACATCTGACACAGGGGCTACATTAAGTGAAAAGACTTGAAGCCCTGGCTTCAACCAGGTTTTGTGAGATGATTTTTAATGAAAGCCAGAAGACAGGCAATGGACTCCGAGAGCTGGGTGTGGGTGTGAGCTCTCACGCGCCCTAAGTAAGGCCCGGGTGAGCTGCGCTGCCTCGGAGCCCCAGGCCTCCCCCGAGGCGGGGGAGCAGCAGCAGGCCCGCAGGTGACTGGACGATCAGGTAGAGCACGGCGTGCACAGCATCTCACTCAAGCAAAGCAGCCATGATTTATTACTGCTGCTTTGCTGTTTGCTCTCCAAGCAAACTGGAAATATCTCATAACTTCACAAAACCACAAGGAAAAGGCTCTTGAAACAGGCTTCCAGGTAGCAGAAGCTTGGAATGGCCAGAGAAGCAGCACCAGCCAAACGCGAGTGTGGCTCAGACCGGACTCTGCTCACAGGGAAAGCATTAGCTCTGCAAGTCCCCGAGCAGCGTTAGCTCTGCTCCCCGGCGGAATGCTGACGGGTCATTAAAGGCCCGTCTGCCTGTCTGAAGTGGTCACCTTGTGTTCCTCGAAAGCCTCTGCCCAGACTCGCCTCGCCTGCCAGCCCAGGCACAGGCTGAACACTGACTGTGGGCAATGGGCCCACAGCACTGGCAGCTGCCATCTGAGACTGGGCCAGCCGGCTCGGATTCAGCCAGCAGAGAAACACCAGGTATGGAGGAGGCGCTGGAGGTGGGACTCGGGCAGGGCTGGGACTGCTGGAGCTGGTCCTCCTCATGAAGGAGCAACAGCTACGAGGAATGGGATCAGGAGCGCCAGTGCCAGAGACCGAGCTGGCAGTGCAGACAGCCCAGCTACAGGGTAGAGGCGCAGGCTCTGGGGCCACGCGGCCTGCACTTCAATCTCTGCGCGACACCTCGCTGTGACCCTGAGCCGTTTGCATAGCTTCTGCCAGATCTGTTTCTGTTCTCCACGTCTGTAAAGACGGTGGTGATATTTCTATCATGGTGCCATTTGAGAAATTAATAGGACACTAATTATATTAAAAGAATGATGCATATATAAGACAACAGAGTAACACAAAACGTATCCTATTAATATGAGACTATTTAAAAGATAATATGTAACTGTTAAAATCTTAGACAATGTTTGACTCAATCGCGACTTTCACAGTGGTGGGAGACGCGGTCCTAAGCGCGTATATATGGCTAATCTGAAAATACACCTTTATCAATTTATGAAGGCTGCGTCTCAAGGAACCTATTCACCAGTTCAGTTTTTATTCCATCAAACCTGAGTCATTTATTTCAGCAGTTAATTATTTTTCCCGAAAGAACCTCTAGTTCTAATTTAACTCACTTGGCTGAAGTGAACGGATTTACACATACATGCCTAGACCAGGAATACTGCCCAGTGTCAGTAGGAATGTGCACCGTCTAATGTCATCTTTCTGTCTAAACAATAACTTTTATCAATCCGACAATGAAAATGCCAACTTGACAATGACCTTCTGGCAAGCCAATGAGCAAGCAGGTTGGTGACGGCGGTTGGAGAGGAAGGGCGGCAGGTGGCGCGAAGGCTCTGGTGCGGAGTCTCGGGGAGACCTGCGCCTGGGCTCCCACACAGACAGGACCGACACTGGGTCCTGGCACCTCTCTGCTCTGACAGCGCTCGGAGCCCAAGGCTCTACGCCCCAACACTATAGGCAGAGATGCTCCTTAAGAGGGTTTGCCGCGTGAGCCTGCGCCCTCTGCCCGGCACAGTGACGCTGCTGGGCCCTCTGCCCTGCAGAAAACAGCAAAGCAGCACCTCACCCCGCCGCGTTTCCCTCACAGCTCCCACAGCGATCGCGACTGCTCCCCACCACGAGCACAGAAGGCCACTCTGTCTATGAGAGAAAAAGGCCGCCTGCCAAAATTCAGATGACAGCAAGTATTCCCATTCCAGTGCGGTCAGGGGTCGTTCTTGCTGTCACTGTTTGTTGTGTGTTTTTAATAAAATAGCACAAAAATTACTAAAAAAAAAAATAATAATAGCCATGCCACAGTCTACCCTGCAGGCACTGGGAAAGCACCCACTCAGCACCTCCGCCCCAAACTTCATACGGCTCTTAAACACAGGCTTGCTTGACTGCCTAGAGGTTTGTACACAGATTTTCTTCCGCTCCTTCCACAGTGGGACTTTAGCGCACTGCAGCTGCCGTGTGCCTGACGGTCCCTCTGCTGGTGCCGTGCGCTCCGGGCAGATACACAACCCTGCGGGCAGCGCAGGGCTGAGGCCTTCCCTTTTCCGTTGGCTTTCAAACCAAACTACTGCATAAGATACAAATGAATCGTAAGGCCGATACCTAACCCAAGTCGTGAGGATCAAATGATAATGTTTTCTGACAAGAGCCGTACTCTAAGGAACTATTTTTGATTTTTAGGAAAACAAGAAACCGACAGATGCATGTTGTGGCTAACAGGTTCCAGAGGGAAGGAGAACTGGCCGAAGCCCACGTCTCGGAAACGGAAGGAAGGATGACCACGACCAGCGCCGTCCTTCAGACCCGCACCTGCAGACCTCCCCGCAAGACCCTCGCGCCTCAGAACGAGGAGCAGAAAAGCTGAAGCCGCACCTGAAGTCACAGTCCGTGCCGCAGGGCTCCGTGACGGGTCCGGGCTGCGGGAGCCGGTCACATCTTTGATCAGAAACAGGAAGCTGGTCAGACTCTCTGGTGCAAACAGGCTTTCGCTTCCGTTCTCCTAAACACAGGGGGAAAATCACTCAGAGAAAATAACCCATTCCACAAATTATTTAGACCCCGCATTGGCAAATACACCCTACAAAAGGCTACGTAATACACATTGTCAGTTTCGCTGGCCACAGTACGTCCATCACATTCTCAACTATGCCAGCACAGGTCAAAAGCAGCTGCCCACCAACAACACGTAAATGTACACAAGTAGGTGGCATGCTGCTGTGTTTCAGCAAAACTTTATTTGTACAAGTGGTGGCAGGCTGGGCTTTGGCAGGTAGCTATAGTTTGCTGACCATAATTTAACTAAAGGAAACAAAATAAATAACCTAGAATGAGATGACTAAAACCACATCTCTGGAAAATTAAAAGTGGCACAGCTGATTCTGCTTGGTTTCACACACGAGTGCAAACCTCTTAGGATGAGGAAACTTAGCATAAGCTGAACCCACTGACAAGTTCAACTTGCCAGCCCCAAGTGACCAGACAGGGTCAAAGAAAGGGCATCAGGGGACCGTGCAGATGGAAAAGTGTACGGATTACATCTACGTGGCTGTTCTGAAAAAGGAAAGAGAAAAAGAAAGCTTCAAAGACTTTCCGGCATCCCCAGACCTGAAGCTCCGAGCAGATACCTTGGCAGGGTCTGCTGCACGCTTGCCAGGGCCCGTGACTGTTCCAGTAAAACTGCTGCGGTCTGTCTTCAATGGGAACGTTGAACGAGTAGCGCACGTCGGGGTTGTATAACTTTCCCACCGACAGAACCTGGGGAGCAGGGGCAGACGGAGAGATCGATGCCTCCGGGCCTGGCGTCCCCAGGGAAGGAAAGGGGCGAGGCTCACGGCCGCGTTTCTACCTGAAGCAAAAGCTCCTGGTCGATGCGGTCAGTGGAGTTAATCCTCTCCACCACGTTGTCAGACCCGCTGTACTCAATCAACGCGTTCCCGACACGGATTTCCCTTTTGGACATTGTGACAACGAAGTCCCCGTTCAGCAAGAATTCACCTTTACTACTTGACAAAGCTGCAGATGAGAAAAGAGAGCCGGCTGAGCTGCATGAAACACGAAGGAACCCTGGGACAGGCGGAGGCGGAAAGGCCAGCGACTCGAGGCCAGCAAGCCTGAGATCTTTCCTGGTTTGCCCCGTGCCAGCTGTGTGGGCTGGGAAAGCCACTCTCTCTCCCTCTCTCTGGCTCTAGCTCTACTTCTAACATAGAGATAAAACGGTGCCCATGAAAACACAGGGAACTGTAATGCAGGGTTATCAGCCCATTAGCCTGGGGCTCGTTACAGCCCACAGGATTACAGACGCAGTAAAAGCATTCTGACTTCAAAGTGTGCATCAATAAACTGAATACCTACACAAGTGGTTCTCGCGTAAATATAGCTAGCATTAGTTACAACTAGTTGAGCTACTGAGTCTCTGCTAAGTCTTCCTTGACCAATGCTGAAATCTGAAACTACAGGGTCAATCTGATGCTCCCTGCTGCCTGCCCGAGGCCACGATGGGTCTGAACAATGGCTCCACAATCCCTCCCATGTCCTCCGCTATCCTCCCCTCCCACGCTGGACAGGCTGGCCGGGACGCTGAGGACAGGGCGGAGGGCGACTCCACAGCCAGAGCCAGGGGACCGGGCTCTGCCAGCTCACCTGGGAGTCACTGGCTGTGGAAAGCTGTGGCAGGGGCCCCGGGGAAGACACCCATGCAGAGGCGCTGGCGACCAGGGCTGAGGAAGCGTGGATTTTCCTGCAAAGCTCCTGTGAGTCATCGGGAACTAGATCTGCAGCTCCGGGCCAGCCTTTGGGTGACACCACAGCCACGACCTGGGTCGTGGTGACCTCTCACCAGACCTCTCGCCCAAACACTGAGGGAGGCCACTGCCAAATTCCTGACACGAGACACTGACAGTTACATGTTTGCCACTCTCAGCCACCACGCCTTGAGACAATTCGTTACACGGTGAAAGCTTAATACCTAACACACCCAGACCACAGACCATTCTCCTTTAACTACAACGCCCGCCCCTGCCGCCCAGACCCTGTGCTCCTCCCTTTCCCCCCTTAGTTCTTGTCCCAGTGCTCTGTGCATAAACCAGAGTGCCAGTCACTGGACAGTGACGGCGTGGGCGCTGCTGCTTCCCTCACAGCTACATCTGTTCCTTACTGAGCGGCGGGGTAGGTGCACAATTAACACTGCTAGGTGGTTTTTTTTTGTGCTGGGGATCAAACTCAGGACCTCACACTTACCAGTCAAGTGCTTGAGCCACTGAGCTAAATCCCCGGCCCAACACTTCTAGTTTTTAAGACTGCAGAATCTACTGTAAATTTTGCAAAAGAAGGAAGAATCAATGAAGATGAAAAAAACTGTTGGAAAACTGCTTGAAATAAGTATGAAACTATTGGCCAAATGAGGACCTACAAAGGTAGATAAATTATAGAGTTTAAAATAACAAAACTTATGGAACCAGAAAGCAAAACGATGGTGGCCAGGAGCTGGAAGGAGGGAAGTGGGTCTAAGGGTAGAAAGACTCAGTGATTGGCGATCAGGAAGTTCTGGGCTCCCTGAACCAGGTAGCACGGGGACTATTTGGTAGGGGAGCAGCTCTTCAGGGGTGTAGACATGCACAGAGGTAAGCAAATGGCGACCACTCAGGATGGGGACAGACAAGTCCACTTCCTAGTTACAGGGATTCACTGCAATGCACAGGTTCATCCAAACGCTAAGCTGCACGCCTTACATGTACACAGTTTTCAGCTGTCAAACAAACCTCACTAAAAGTGAAAAAAAAGAAAGGTAAAGAAATCTGGCCTGGAGGATGAGACAACAGCTGCTTCTGAAGGAATGATTCACTTATCAAAGGATCAAGAAGGCTAGGGCAATTAAGCCACAGGAACTTTTCTACCTCCCTCCCTTTCCAGCTTCACTGCTAAACTCAGACTTCAAGTGATAAAGGTACTACTTTCCTACTGTACAACCTCCCTGGAATACATATGCAAAAATATTTAAGGATTATTTTATCATCCATTCTAAAAAACTGAAACAGTATTTTGCTGACTATAAGCCAAGATAAACCTGTTTTTGTACTTTCTGATTATTTTCTCAAGATAAAACCCCAACCCCATCCTCTCCCTAGAGTATTTATTGTAAACCTCCAGTTTCATTCAAAGAAGGTGGCTCCGTCTCACTGGGCTCCCTCACCGCAAAGGCCTCCTGCCCAGACCGCAGTTTCCTAATCACACCTCTTTGAGGCTAGGTCCAGTAAAGATGCCTAAGTTAGGGTTGCAAAAGCATGATTTAGAGATTTAAATTAACCTCCCTAGGCCAGGTGCCTTCTAATCGTGAAAATCTGTCTCTAGAGCTTGTAACCACTAACATTTTCCAAGGGACTCAGCAAATGTTTGCTAGATGAAAGGAGTTCATGCCTTCTTCCTCTGTACACAAATAGAAGCCAAATATGTTTAGGTTACAGTTGTACAAATTTAAAGACTTCGTTGGCTGGACTGCAAGAAGCTTTTAGTAATGAAATCATTTAAAAGTTCACTTTTGTTTGTAAACCCAAGAAAGACCCCAACCCTTAGTAGGTGCTCAGTCAATGACGTTAAAAGGCCGAGGGACTGGTCGCAGCTGACATATGTGACAAGGGGAAGAGGAGTTCTAGCCAGATGACTTTCTGCAGGCCACGTGAACCTCACCGGACAACTCCCTCATGCCTGCAGGTCCTACAGCGTGAGACCCACCAGCCACGCAGGAGGGGGGAGCGTCCCTGGGTCACTGAGGGGGGCAAGGTCGTTTCTGTGGCATAGGGCAGCCTGAGCCGCTCCCCGAGGCCAGTCACCACATGGCGACAGCATGACGCGCCGTCAACAAAACCACCCAATTCCTTCGAGTTAAATTGCATGCTAGCTACCTGCTGACACAGCGGGAAGCAAAACGTCACGTGGCAGGTCTGCGAACTAAGTGGTAATCTAGTTCTGTTCAGACTGACAGAGCAAAGGTCTTTTCTGGGTTAATTCTGGGGTCTGCTGCAGGCTTCTGCTTTTGCTATGCTCACTTGGGCCACCTGCCCCTCCCTTCGAGGATGCTTGTTCTCCCAGTTCAAGGTGGAGAGCCGGGGGAAAGGAGTTCAAATGGGGTGAGGCTCCCCCCAGAATTTGCTCTGAGAAATAGTGTAGCCGTAGGCATCTATAAAGTCATCAGATGCGAGGAAATGCCTGCTTTCTTGCCCTTGAATCGATTCCTATCTTCCCATTGCCACAATTAATCAAGGATTAAGGACCCTGGGGACAAGTAAGTATCACAGAAACAGCTACTTTTTCTCCAGAAGAGACAGGGACATGGCAGCTGTGGGATAACTGGGCTGGAGCACGGTGGGAGGGAGGGGACCCTGGGACAGCAGGACCTCTGACAGCAGACTTTCTGCTCCAGTACCTTGTGAAACAAATAGTTTCCTGAAAACGAGAGCCTCCTGCTCAGTCGCCCGCTAATGCGATTAGGGGAGCTAATTTCCTGGGCTGCTTTCCCTCCGGGTGCACCCATCAGACCTGGGCTCTGCAGAGGCCCCTCTCCCGCTCCCGCAGCAAAACATACCAGAAGAGCGGGGCTTTGGACCTTTATGCAAGCACCGGGCATGGAGCAGGATGGCTTAGCCACAGCACCTGGAGGAGGGCTCCTCGGACCTGTGCCACACCTTCCTTCAAACTCAGAGCAAACACTTACACATCCCACACTTGAAGACACCAAATTCTTCATCCTCTTGCAAGTGAAAGTTCACACTGGTCTTCCCCCTCCACAGACCATGACTTGCTATCCACACGTGGGAGCATTTCACTTCTAGAGAGGCCATCTTCAGCTAACAGGTGCCTTTCCCATAGTGCTCCAGTGAGGAGCCATGAATGGCTTGGACCTCCC
Source organism: Dasyprocta punctata (assembly GCA_004363535.1). NCBI lineage: Eukaryota > Metazoa > Chordata > Mammalia > Rodentia > Dasyproctidae > Dasyprocta > Dasyprocta punctata. Next base: position 17,285 of record RJWM01007524.1, on the reverse strand, counting down.
GTCCCACATGACATATCTCCTTTAATTTTATTTTCATTCCTTACAAGGAGACTAAGAAACCTCCAGCAAAGAATAAAAGGTTATCAGGAGACCCACCCTGAATCCAGGTACCTGACAAGGCTTGATTAAACTGAAATGAATTAAGGCAACCACTTGGAGGAAGATTGCTTTCCCAAGGAGAAGAATAGAAGTGAATCCTTTCTCCTTCGAGGAGAAGAAAAGCACAACTTGACATGGCTTCTGGCTCTCAGGAAATTAATTTACAAAGACTGAGTACAATGCTGCTTGACTTAATCAAGAGGCGGAAAGGGCGGGCGGACGTCACTCGAATTTACAGCCACGTGCGCAGACAAAAGGTTTGACCCGTTTCCCACAGTGGTGGAATGTGAAATACGGAAGTCACTCCAAAGGATGAGAAAACGGTGCCCAAGAACTTCATCAACTTCCGTCACCAGTTCTTCTGTGTGTGGCACTGAGGCTGAACCCAGGGCCCTGTGCACGCTAAGCACACGCTCCGAACCTGAGTTCCACTCCCAGCCCTGCTCATCCTCCTATGAAGTTACCGCTCCTTTGGTTATTCAGAGTTGTGGGAAGCGGAGACAGTCACAAAGTAACTAATTACAAGTGAGACTGCACGGCCTTTGAAAGAAGGGACAAATTGGTATCTCCAACCCACTCTCCATGGAGCACGCGGTAGGTTCGCGGTGAAGACAGCACGAGAGGCGTCTGTTTAACAATCCAGCAACTGCTTCCCCGGCGCTCACTATCTGCAGGGCTGGGTCAGGGGCTGGAGATGCAGTGATACAGCCCTGACCTTAAAGCACCCGCAGTCACAGGATGAGTAAACGCCATCTTCACACCGGGGCAAGACAGTGCCTCCTTTCCGTTACTCAGGTCAAAACCTTGCCGTCTCTGACTCTTTCACTCCGGAACACCCTGGACTCCTCTCTTTATGCGCCACAGGCTCCAGTTCTAAGGCACCTGGAGTCCGCCACGCAGGACCACCTCCCCATCCCCGGGGCGGCAGGGCATCCGTGTATCGCGCCCTTGGGGCCTGCAGTGACTTCCTGAGCAGCACCACTGCTCTCTCCTGCACTCTTCCCGTCACCTGTGCTCCACGTGACACCACAACAGCCTTTGAAACATACATGTGATCCCACCAAGTCCATCCTCGGCTCACCACCTGCAGAAGCGCCCGCGTCTCTGGGCGTAGCAGCCCGGTCTTCACGGCGGTCACACGGTCCGTCTCGCCGGCTGCAGGGTATCTGGGCTCATCTTCTGTGCTCAGACAGCAACAGCCACGCTGGCCTCCCTTAGCTCTGCCAGAATGCAGACCCGCTCCTGCTTCACAGACTGGGCAGGGCCACTGCCTCTGCCTGTCACCATCTTCCCAACTGCCTGCGCACCCCCTCACTTCAAACATCCTTGGTAACCCAACTTCCTTCGTGCTGTCCTGACTTCCAATGCCACTCTTCACCTTCTAACAGTCCAGAGTTCACCCGTTAAATTAGTGTTTCTCTCCTCCCATGCAAAAGTACTAAGCAGGGTGTGACGGTTCACACCTGTACTCCCAGCACTCTGGGAGGCTGAAGCAGGAGAATCTGGGAAACTTAGTGACTTAGTATGTCCCTCTCAAAAGGAAAAAGGGCTGGGGGAGCTCAGGGTCAAGGGTCTGAGTCCCAGCTCCAGCACCAAAACAGGGTGGGGGTGGTACTGAGAAGACAGAGATTTTCATTCCTTTTTTGTCTGTTTTGTTCACTACGCATAAAACAATGCTACTGCATATTAAAAAAGCCAATGAATGGTATCGCACAGCACAAAATGTCACAATGGAGCCACGCATAAATATTATAGTTAATTAGCACACTCGGCTACAGGATCACTCTGTCAGTGTAGGACTTCATGAGGACATTTCAAAATACAGATGGAGGCTCTAATCTGACTCGACAAATACTCATTAGCCAGTTCAGTCTGTCCAAATGCTTGGATTAAGCCTCCTCTGAGGGTATACTCAGATGGGTAAACAGAGCTCCCACCTGGATACTTCAAGAGAGAGAGTACTTTAATTTCTTCAGAACACTGACTGCTCATCAAGACTCCCTGATTTCTTCCCAATCCGAATGAGCCCTAGTTAGCATTCATGGTGAGGGGGGATGCGTTCAAGGCGACAAGTTCGGTTGCTTCCCATCCTTCCAGCAGTCCCCATTTTCTGTCTGTAACGGGCGGCTGGACGAATTTCGTAATCACGTATTGCAGTTTAGAAAATAATGAATTACAGTGGGAATGGACCAGGCAGCTAAAAATCAACACAGGGTCTTCGATGTGTTGTGGTTTAGACATGAGGAATACATATGAATTAATTATGTGGTTAAACTTGAGGACTAGGTATGAATTACTCCAGGGAAAAGAATGAAGAATTTGCAAAATAACAGAGCAGGCTATCTAGCAATGACTTGAGAAACATAGGCGTCACCACAGACTCTTTCAGAATGACCAGGCATAATAAAATACTCAGCAGGCCTGCCGGCAGCCTGCTCCTAGTGAGAGCTAATAACTTGAGAATTAAGCCAAGTAATGCCTCTAAGAAAACATCCGCAAGTCAGTTATCCACCAGAAATATTTTTAAAAGATCCACTGAGAGCAATGATTTTATGCTAATCTGTAAGCACTGCGAAAGTGTGACTTGGAGCCTTTCTATTCTGTAAATCCAGAGTGAGCCCCTTGATACTACAGCAACATAACCCTCGAATCAACGTTCTGAGGGTGTGGTTCTAAGAGTGAAAGCAAACACTGATTTCCGACATCAGCGTCCACGAGAGTCATGACAACTGAAAGCTTGCCGCCTGCCAGAAAAGAAGAAGGGCTGCTGCCCAGGCAGCTCCGGAAGGTCAGGTCGCCTGCAGGCAGCAGGGTCACCCTGACTCACCTAAGTAGTTGTCATCCTCCGATTTCCCTGAGAAACTGTGCTGTCGCACGTCGATATTGGTAGCACCAGCTGGAATTCGGACCACAGTGTTGTAACCTGGAGGGGACACAGCAGAAGGTCAGCTCTCCATGTCATGGTTCCCTCTCCTTTAGAAGAGAAGAGAAAGTAAGCCACAAAGATGCAAATTCTTACTGTGAGGTGCCTTTACCTAGACAGATAATGCAATGCATGTAGCAAGGATGATTATTACACTGGATGTTAATACTTTCACATATTACATGTGGCTAACAGATTTTAAAATTTTCATTCTTGTGGTACTTAGAAGCCGATTCTTACCATAATGTACAGTATTAAATGTTCCTGCCACAGTTTTGCACGAAGAATTATCACCTCCACAAACGCCACACTTATCTCTCCGGGCTTTGGAGTTTAAAATATGATCACATCCAGCTTGCTTTTTAAAAGAAAACATTTGAAATAAATGATCAGTATTAAAGAGAAAATAAAATGGTGAGCAGTGTATTTCTTTCAATGCTATGCCTTCAAAATGACAAAAAAAGCATTATTCCTTTAAACTTGCAAGGGTTGACTGAGAATGCAAATTGTCCACATCCTTGCTATTTAAAATGTGGTTCTTAAAGTGGCAGCCATGGGCATCCTGGTGCTGGTTAGGAACATAACATCCTGGGACCCACCCAGACCGGCTGCTGCAGACTGCAGGCTGAAGTCTGAGAAGCAGCCATCTACACATAATCAGAGTAAATGAGAAAAACTGCTATGGAACAAAAGTAAAAACAGGAGTGGGGAGAGTGGTGAGGATGGCATCTGATTAAAGAACTCACGTCTTATCTTAAGGGAGAAGCCACCAACCACCACAGTTGCTGCTGGCATTTAGAAGTAGAGACCTGGCATCGATAGTTTCCAGTCTTTCAAAGAGGCCGGGAAATGTGATCGCATGTGTAACCCTCCTGTTTCATGCTGGCTATGTGTGCAGGGCACAGCGTGATGGCAGGTGGCCAGTCTGAAGCCTTCCGCTTCCTCTCCTGCTTCTGGAGTTTCATCACATACACTACTAGTGCAGTACAGGGAGGCCCAGGAGGACTCTGGCAATGACCAGCGGGCCAAGAGGACAGCGTCCACAGGGTTGTTCATCTTGTTCCTTTGCGCGAACTAACGCTGGAGGAGAAGCCCAGCACGTTCCTATGCACTGGACAGATGAGGGCATCGCCTGTGGGGCTCTGCCAATCAAGTGCTCCTCTGACCAGGAGCTCCAGTTCGCCTCCGGACCACGTGCAAGCAACAAACGTATGCACTCGGCCCGGCTGGGTTAACAAATGAACAGCGCAGGGGTATCGAGCCCTGGAGAAGTCCCTGCTCCCATGCTTTGCGACCTGCCAGACTTCTCAATTTACCTTCCAAGAATAATCAGCAGGCACGTCTCAGGTACAAGCAATTGTGGCTAAGGTCACAGAGAGAAACCTGAGTGAGGACATCTTTCCTGCTGACATCTTTCTAGACAGAGCATGGCTGTCCAATCTAGGAACTTGCGGTCAGGATTAGCCGTGAGCACGGGACACGCTGGAACACCTGATCTCCAAGGGCAGGTTCTGCGCAGATCCTCCCAGGGGCTAAAAATGCCAAGGACTGTCTAGGGCAGTTCTTCCCAAACTCTAGCACAGGTACAGCAGAGCAGGTGATGCCGATGCTGACAATGGCCCAGGAAACACACTTGGAGAACCATGCCCGGGAACAGCCCACAGACAGTAGCAACACCAAGTCTACCAACAAAGCCGCAAGCCCCAGGGTGGCAGAGGGACACCGAGCGAAGAACTTACCCGGCAAAGGCCTTGGACACAGATATCATTGGTGTCCTGGCCACAAGGGGTTCCGTCGATCACCCTGTCTCGGAGCTGGTAGTAGGCTGTGCTCCCAGCCACTCTGCAGAACAGTTTACAGCGGTCCTTCATCAAAACTGGAGAGCAGAAACACGACACGAGGTGACCTTATGCCTGGAGCCCACAGCGGCCTGCCCACGCCGCCCTCCCTGGGGCACTTACTTCCGCTGTACTTGGGGACCCAGCGCACGGTAGGGAGCAGCCCGTTGATGTTAAAGTGCTTCCCGTCGAAGTGAGCGCATTGCTCCTCTCTGAAGTCCCGCTTCTGCTTGAAACACGGCTCCGTGTTGCAGGACTTAAATTTCATTCTGCGCCCAACGCAGTATTTTCCACCGTTCTTCGGCCTGAGAAAACACACAGAGCACACACTGGATTACGTGCATTTCTCCGCCAAGCGCTCTCTACCTCATGACCTTCTGCTTTCCAGGGACGCAAAACTGATGGAGGCAAACCGCAGGGGCAGGGCGAGGCTCCTGCTTCTCAGCCTGCTCCTGCCTGCCATCAAGCGCCCTGCCTTCTGCACACTCAGGCGCATCCCCCAACCCCAGCAGCCTCAGCACCTGGCCCCGTCAGAAGGCGTCGAAGGGAAACTGTACTGATTGGCCCCTGGGGGAAGTGACACAGATACAGCGCACACCTCACCTTGACCAGTTACTTCCCCTCCCCCGATTTCAAAACCACAGAAGGGAAATGGTCGCATTCAGCAGCTGGGTGGGCCCGCACAGTGAGCGGCTCTGTACCCGGAGACGCTCACGGGGGACCAGCAAAACACACGCCCTTCCCCCTCCATTCGCTCTGTCCCTCCCCACCCTCTGTTTCAACCCCCACTGTTCTGTCTCACAAATAGAATGGGCTAGAGGACACATGTCCACACGTTCACCAAGAGAACGGGAAAACCAGAAGGAGAGGGAACACTGGTCTCACTGCTACCTCGGCAGTGTACCGAGTGCACTGTAACACCACAGTGTGGTTCTCAGCTTGGTAAGAGACGCAGTCCACGGACTCTCCAGAGGGGACCTGGAGAGTAATTACCCAGTACACCCGCCCACAGGCAGCAGCGGTCAGATCCACCATGTGCACGGGGGGTCGGGGGGCCCTCCCAGAATCAGAGGATACTGGGGCGCAGCCAGCCAGGCAGGGGAAGCTGAGACTCACCCCAACCCTAAGGACACGCCCAGAACCAAAAGAAAAATCTCATCTCTTTTCTTTACAATGAACCTTTCAAAGCAAGCCTGGCTATAAGAAGTGGGTTTGTTTTGTCCAAATTGAGGCTGTAGGGACTGGGTAATGTCCACGACCATAACCCACGGGACGCGAGGCTGCAGGAGTGCATGGGGAGGCCAGCCTTGCCCCATCCTCACCATGCGGCTACTGACTCAGTTCTTAACCTCCTGGAGCTTCAATTCTCCCTCTTTAAAATGAGTGCACACAATGGGTACTAGAAAACACTGGTCACTGGATATTCTCTGCCAGTACCTCCCAATCTGACCTGATTTCACCCAACTGGGCAGGGCAGGGCAAAGTAGATACACCTCTGCAGGGTGCCCAGATCAGAAAGGGCCACCAGGGAGGCTTCACCTCAGCCCGAGGGACGTGTGTTCCTGAGGTCAAAGGTGTGTGGAGCAAGAGAAAAGCATGGGCCTCGCAGTTCCAAGCAGGTGGCTTTGTGTAAGCTCCCCCACGCTCAGAGTGTCATTCTTCACACATAAAGCAGACCGCACTCAGCACCGCACACCAGAGCTGTCCACACGTGCCCTATGCATGATGAAGGCCGTAACCAGGAGCACGCGTGGCGCATGCCACTGCAGGTCTGTGTCTATCTCCACACTAAACACAGGGAAGGCCAGACACTCTGCATCCGATTCTGCACCAGACTTAGCAGAACTCTGATTTCTTGCTCAAGGGTAGGTAAAATAGATGAGGTATTTTATACGAAGAGACAGGAAGGAGGTTCAGAGAAGTTAAATGTTTTGCTTTTGCTAATGAGAGCAGAGTCAGGGCTGGAAGCCACATTTCCCAGGTCCTGGCTCTTTCCGCTACGATTCAGCCTTGTGCTTATCTGTTTTAGGACCATTCCCGGAGGCAGACCTGACTTCCCGGAGACCTAGCCCTTGTCTGGGTGTCGGCGTGCCCAAGACACACACACACACCACAGATTACCTGTGAATACCTGAGCAGGCTCACACACCGCCCAGGAGAAACCTGCTCTAAATGCATTAGGAGTCATTTCAATTTTCCTCAGGCGGAAATCATTTTTATGGAATCTCTTTCACTGTGCTAACTGGCCATGGTGGATCCTTACTAACTGTCCAAAAGTACCTAGCATTTTTTTCTTTTTGCAAAAGGAAACATTTTAGGTGTTTTCTGTTCTCCCCTAGAATCAGCCTGACTCCTGACACTCGTCCAAGGCAGCTCTACCGACGGCAACAGTTCTTTCTTGTAGACGGCTTCCCTTCACCTGGCCACAGTTTTCACCTCTGCTTGCCTGACCACAATAAAGTGCGATTTATTGCTTTAAAGACTATTTTTAAAATAAACAGCACAAGAATACTATGTGTGAGGGCAATACTGCTGGGTTTTAAACACTGACTGGTCGGCCCTGACGCTTGGTAAAGGTGTGGTGTCAGGAAAGGGGCTTCGTTTTGCTGAGCCCCGGTCTCCTCACCGCTCCCTACGGCCCTGGAGACAGTTCAGTTAGCACATTCAAAGCACTGAACAAGCGGCACAGGAAACGCCTAAGAAACGCTGAACGGGGATGCGGTTCAGCAGAAGACAGACATGAAACACACCTGACCTGCGGCCCGTCTCTGCATGGCATGTAAGCTAAAAATGAGTTCTGCATTTCTAAATAATTGAAAAATTTGACAGAAAGACCATCTCAGGACACATAAGAACTACATGAAATTCAAATTTCACCATCTATATAAAAAAAAAGCTTTACTGCAACATAGCCATGCTCTTAGTTTTCGTTTATAAGATGTTTCCTGCTCGATTAGGAAGGTTAAGTAGTTAGAGTGCCATGTATCCCGAGAAGCCTACCAGTATTCACTCTCTGGCTGTTCATGGAAAAGAGTTTGCTCAGTCTCGAGCTATTCTCGTGTCCCTGAGCCACTTTCCAGTTCCTGTCTCTGGTCACAGCGATGCAGACAGGTAGGACCCTACACTGTTTCCCAGACAAGGGACCTGGGGTCAGAGCGGGTACACAAGGCAGCAACAGGGAAGGGCGGCCCACAGCCCACCGCCCGGCCTCTCTGCGACAGGGAAGGGCGGCCCACAGCCCACCGCCCGGCCTCTCTGCGACAGGCTTCTTCCTGGGCCAGACTTGGGCCATGACTTGCTTTGCTTTTTATGTAAAGACAGATGCTAATTTCTTCCTTATTCGTATGACTTTAATGCATGTAAATGTGCCCTTTTGAACTATATGGCGTTGCTTCTGCCCTAGACGATGCGGTTTCTTGTCTGATTTGAATGTGCTGTGTAATAGGGAAAGCTTTAGCCAATGAAATTTACCTTTTGGCATGGAAAAAAATTAATCTTATAATTTGGTAATTTAGCTTGGTAGTTATTTTTTCCATTTAGGAAAATACTGAAAATTATAAAAAGTATAGGTTTAAAAAATAATACTAACCACATTTTCCAACTAATACGCTCCTTTAAAGATAAGTGGCAGGCTAAATCAGGAGGGAAAGGCTTTAAGACAATTGCTACATTAATTTCCGTTTTACACAGCCAAGTTGGCATTTCCTTCCAGCGCGTACTACATGGCCATGCTATTTGCCTGCAGAGGAAATGCAGGTAGTGTACAGCCAAAGTTAGGACGGAATCTCTGCAAAGATCATCACAGGTGTATTCTATCTGTACATAAAGCTGAACTTTGGTCTGCAAAGTTTGCATCAACTTTTATGTTTATTTACAGTGAATGGGGGAAGGTAGACTTAGGTTAGCTGTGAAATCTCTGGTGATATAAGTGGCAGCTCAGCAGACAGTGTGGTTCCTCTGCCTGCAGGTCATCAGGAGGGGTCTAAGGGACAACTGCGGAGAACGCTGGAACGGCGTTTGAGGATTCCGCTTGAAGGGAGCTGGCTGCCCCAGCCCATCTCCCGTCTTTCCCAATGGGGTGATCGACAGACTGGATACCTGGGTTTCTCTATGAGTCAATGGTTTGTCTGTTTTGAAAAAAAGTTCATCCTAACTACTTCAAAAAAAGCTTCGCTTCTATTCTTACAGCCAAAAATGAAATTTGTTATTTTGGACGAAACATATATAAATAGCATCAATAATCTTTTGAAGAAAGATTTCATAAGCAGTTGCTATATAAAGGCATAAGTGAGAAACAGCTAATTCATATAGTCTGATCTTTTTCTCAAATTCAGGAGTTTACTATGTTTTTAAATTTAACCGATCTCCTAACTTAAAAGCAAAATAGAGGCCCTAGAAGAGGGAAAATTTCTGCCTTTCCTAAGGACTTGGTGTGACTTCTTTCTATTTTAATGTGCTGAACAATTCTATAAATCATTTTGTTCCGGGTCCAGGAAGCTCAGCGCCAAATTCTGAACAAAAAACTTCAAGTACAGAGCCCAGTGGCTGAGAATGCATCGCGCCTTCTAGTTCCAGGGCTTTGTCTTGCTTTATTACTCTAGCTTGTGGGTTTCTCTTTTTTTGTTTTTTGGTGGCCCCAATCTTAGCTTTACTCTACTGCATGTTTTAATGGGTCAGGTGAACATGGAATTACTTATCCAATCCCAGACACCTGACAGGAAAAGTGAGCGCGAACAGCAGCCTCCTCAGGGGAACACTGATAAACTGGGACCGTCCTTGAAAACAGGATAGACAATCCTCCTCCGTGTAGGGCATGGATCAAAACAGAGATTAAAAATGAACATTAAAGACAAAATGCTGGGGCCCAATCTGTAGCAGTACATACCGGTGCAGTCCAAAACACTGGAGGGCCAATAATTGGGATCCAAAATCAGAAAGCATACGGTTTCTACAGCATGGTCAAGATATAGCATAATCACACACACAGCAAGGCTGCTTTTTGGTTATTTGTTTGTTTGTTTTAGGAGAAAAGATTCTAAAAGCACAGCATTAGTTATCCGCATGCTAAATACACTCATACCAATACCATGAAAAAAATTGAAATAATCCAGCAACTTCACTAGAAACATGTCTTGGATCACAAAAATGGAGCATGACACTATATTCTAAGGACCTGTCACACCTCGTGCAGGTGGGTCCTCGGGAAGGGGCTCTGCTGCCTCCACCCTCTGAGAGGCACGACAGCGCCACTTCCGCTCGCCGCATCAAGCGTCTGCCTGTGGGCCTCGCCCCGAGGCTGGGTTCCGGCATCATGGCTCTGTGGCCCTTTCCCTTTTCAGACGGCCTTGCAGAAGCAGTGTAAGCTCAGTGGTCAGAGCCCACCTCTTCTCTCAACTAACAGGGGCATCCTAACGTGCAAACGACGTGCTGTCAGTGCCACACTCAGCCGGTGGCGTTGTCTTCAAACTCCCGTATAAACGGCAAGGAGAGGCCTTTAGGCCTTTAATGAGATCTGCTTCTTTACTTCTGAATGGAAGGGTCTCGGCTTCCCTTTGAAGCTCAAGGCCCTTCTCGCCCACAGCTCCACACTGGGCGAGTTTCTTTGTCTAGCCTGTCCGATTATGGAGTGATTTATGTCTCTCCACATTGCTTCTAGGACTGGTCTAAGAATCTAAAAAGGGAGAAAATCCTAACACAAAAAAAGTACTAAACACTTCTTTTGAATGGAACATCCTGGAATCAAAATTTAAAAACAATTAGAAAGTGTTTCCTATTTGAAATATAACACTTGCTATACAATAATAATTTTGCTCAGTATAGATGGCAGTTCTTCAATGTGTAAAGAAATTACCACATTTGCAGTTAAGATCAAGAGGCCTAATCTTCAAAGAGCCAGGATATAGAGTTGAGTTTAAAAAGCAGTATTAGTCTTATTTTACATTATGATACTTAATGCCATGTACGACATATTACATCCACAGTGCTTTGCAAGTCTGAAATGACACACATCAAATGATTTATCGGGGATAATTTCTTACGGGGAGTAAACGCGGGGCAGGTGGGATAAAGATGTCAAGCTATTTTCACATCCTGTACTTGCAAAATGTGTCAACCAATGGCAAAAGCATCAGGCTGCCAACAAACCTAACAGCAAAGGGTCCGGGGAGAAAAACAGTGCCTGAGCAGGAGCTGGGGTCCCGGCCCCGGTCTAGCGCCCTCGCGGGGGTGCGCGCGCCCGACCCCGTCCCCCCGCGCCCCACAGGACTCACTCGGGCCGGTCGCACTCGCGGATGGCCGTCTTGATGCCCCCGCCGCACGTCCTTGAGCAGGTGCCGTAGGGACTCCAGCTTCCCCAGGAGCCGTCGACCACAGGGACCTCCATGTCCTTGGGAACACAGAATCCAAACTTGCAGTGCTGTGTGTAACAAGGGGGACAGTGAGGCGCGGCCGGTGCCGGGACCCCAGCTGCGGCGCTGCGCCGCCCCGACCCACTGCAGCGCTGCGCCCGCGCCGGCGCACACGCGGGCTCCACGCTCGCGGGCAGAGCGGACACGCGGGCTCCACGCTCGCGGGCACACGGGCCCGGCGGGGTCGGGGCCCCGCCACTGCCGACTCGGGCTGGGCCTGCAGGCGCCGGGCAGGCGCGGCGTCCCCTGAACCCGGCCGGAGATGCCGGAGGCCGGAAAACGGGACGCGTGGCGGGGCCCCGGGAAGGGTGCGCGGGGCGCTGGCACACGACTTCACAGACTCACTCCGAGAAAGCACCGGGCAGCAGTCTGAAGTACTTCGCAGCGTCTACACCGCGTGATTTTTTTGTTACTAATGGTTTCAGAAACTCCAGCCTGCGTGGCAGGAAAAAGGCTAGGACGAATAAAAAGCAGTAATAATAATAAAACAAAATCGAACTCCTCAGCAGGGAGGGCGGGGGCGCCCGCTGCCATTGTCGGGGTGTGAAGCCGTGACACGGGGCGAAGGTCACTGAGCAGGACAAAGGGGGACAAAGGGGGACAAAGGGGGAGTGGCGGCAGGCGGGGTCGCCCGCGGCGCGCTCAGATCTCTGAAGTGGAGCGGCTGGCTGCGATTCATCCGCGGGGGACGAAGGAGAGGCGAAGCCGGCGGAGGCGGGGGTGGTGCGCGTGGGGAGCCGGGCAATAAAGGGCAGCACCGGGCTTGCTGGGAAGGGCGGCCGGCCCGGCAGGCTGGGGACAGGTCATCTGAAGAGGCCCGCGGGGCCTCCTCCCGGGTAATTACCCTCTCGGGAGCCAGCCGGAGCCTACCCCTTCCCCCGGGCTGCACCGGCTGCGTGGCTGCTGCGTCCGGATCTCGGGGGCCTGGGAAGCACGCGTGCGTGCAGGCAGCCGGGCCACATCCCGCCCTGGAAGTCACCTCGTATTTGCCTTTACAGTAGCTGTCACCATCTCTTGCAATAGATGTGCACACAAATAAACAGAGAGGCAGCTGGAGCTTACTTCTCTAGTAGAGTAGAAATGAAATACAAGCCACATATGTAATACTTGAAGACTTTTTAGAAGCCACATTTTAAAAAGCAAAAAAACCCTGAAATCGATTTGAATGTATTCTATTTATCCTAATATGTCTAAAACACCACTGTTCCCACTAGCTCTCAACCTGCAAACCACGACAGCTGTCCCGTTTAATCAAAGCGCTACTTTCTGAACCGCTGTTTATAGGTGATTAATCGGTCAGAAAATACCACATAGGAAGTTCCTGGAATAAGTCCTGAAATAAGGTTTGCTACAGAATACAGAAGCTTTCTAATTATTTTTGTTTATCTTTCTGTGCCAAATGTATACATTAAGCTTTATCCTGGGTATATATATATATGTATAGGAAAAGACGCAGCATGTATAGAGGTCGGTACTATCCAGGATTTCAGGCATCTGCAAAACATCTTGGAACACGTCACAGAGGACAAGATAGGACTGTGGTAGTGAATTTATAAACTGTTTTTATCCATACTAACCTTCAGAACCTGGGGTGCTGTTTACACTTAAGCTCTGACCAAGTGCCCCAGAACCACCGATGACCAGTGGCTGTCACACAGGACAAAGCAGGGCCAGAGGGACCGAGGTCACCAGGGAAACAGGTCCGGCTGTAGTGCTGGCTCTGGCAAACACTAACTCTGGCTTTGGGCAAGTCAAAGAAGCCAGTTTCCAGCATCGAACATGCCAGTCACCTGCCACAGCTGTGTGCAGTGTGACCGGGGGCACCAGTATGCAGCTCAGCACACAGGTGACACACGAAACAGCAGAGGAAGGGGACCACAGATAGGGACACTGCACTTCATGTCTGTCACCCCAGCCCAAAAATGCAAAAGCAGAAATGCTCCAAAATCCAAAACTTTTTCAGTGCCAACATCAGGCCCCAAGTAAAGTCCCACACCTGATATCAAGTGGTAGGTAGCAGTCAAAACAAAGGAATACTAAAAAAAAATTGTATAAAATCTGCCTTCATGCTATGTGGACGAAGTGTATTTGAAACATAGGTGAATTCTGTGTTTACATTGGGTCCTTTCCCCCAAGACATTTCATTATATACATGTACATGCAAATGTGCTGAAATCCAAAAAGCATCTGAAATCTGCAACACTTCTGGTCTCAAGCACTTCACACAAGGGTTTCTCAACCTGTGTTATTACCTTACCCCTTACAACACACTATGAAGTAGGTGCTGTTATCACCCCCGTTTCTGCAGAAGAGAAAATGGAGGTGCAGAAGGGTCACGTCCAGACATCAGCAATGGGCAGAAATGAGTGCAGAGCACACACTCGGTGCCAGCGCGTGCTGCCTCCCCACGGTGGACAGAGCGGGCCATTCCCAAAAGGCTGAAATTGTCAACGCAAGTATGTGCACTGTTGGTACTTCACAATTCCATTTCCTGCCCTCTCTAGTCTACAGACTCTACCTCCACACAAGAGCAAGCTCCACAGGAATATTTTTGCCATTAAGCATCACCATAAACTCAGAGCAAAGCAGGACCAAGGTTTATCAGCGCTCCCATTCAGCACTATGCTAAAACATCCCTGTGGTCCTTTGTTATATAAAAATTCTAATTAAAAACCGGTCTGCAAATTAAACCTTTCCTAGTGGCATAACCATTAACAGGGATGCCAAGAGAGTAAAGCCCCAGAGGACACGGTGCACAGGCCCTAAGGGGGCTGTCTGGGAAACACGCACCCCGATAATCTGTTACACCAGGCACGCCTGACAGATCTTCATTACCTCTGGAACAGCCACTACATTATAACAACGCATTAAGTGGCTGGTGGAACCGGAGCCAGAATAAAGTCAGTCTTTCTTAAGTGTCCAAAACCATTTAACTAATATTTTACATAAATGCATCTTTTAAAAAAAATTTGGAAAGGGAACTTAAAGGTTGGTTTTGTTCCAAGAAGTCTTGAAACAAAAGTTTCAAACCTCGGTCTCACAAACCATGTTAAAATGAAAATGTTTATTACTTAACCAGAAAAGGGAGAAAATCAAGAGACATTAGTGAGTTATTTGTCAAAATAACATTGTGAAATTGTTCTGCTTTGGTTTCTTACTTTCCTTTTGTTTAACAAAAAGTAACATTGTGTCAACAGCCCAAGTCAGACTACTGATGAGCGAGAAAGACAGAAAGAGAGATAGAGACACAGAGAGAGTGTGTTTGTGTGAGAGAGAGAGAGACCAACCCAGTGGCAAAGGGAGTCAGAATTCACTTGCACATAGAAAAAGGCAGAGACTGCCAATTCGATGAAACAACATAAGACAAAAAGAATCACCAAGAAGTTCTATGCCAACATACCTACCTTCTGTGGGGTTTGTAAAATGCATAAATACTCTCAGAGTATTTATTTATGTCTTTATCTTTAACATACCCACATCTTTTATAAAAGCTGTGAGACTTATCTGACCACTTTCCTGAAATACACTTATCATTTTCTCTGCAGAGCTGCTTTCCTAAGTGTCCAGAGCCTGTTCCTTGGAATGCTTGGGACCTCCTGCTCTGGCTGGACACAAACACTTGAGATGGGAGCTTCTGCAACCTCTTCCCCCACTCTCCCTCCAAAGCTGGGAGGTCACCCCACGGTCCACTTCTGCTTCAGATGCACAAATAGATCAGGAAAAGGCACAGCCCACCGCTGCATGCTTCCTGTTCCAGAAGTGGCCGCGAAACCCACCACTGAAGAGGATGGCAGCCTCCCCACGGCAGTGTCACTTCACCATCTCGAGAATCTTCGTTGTGGTTTCCCAGTAATCACATACGTCAGGAATAGACCCAGTCTGTGGGTGTGTCAGGTTGACTAGGAGCCACAACATAATACCAGTGGCGCTGCTGAGATCAACAGATTCAACCCAGGCCAACTAACCCAGCTGTCAAGGAGATGTCAAGCAGATTGTCACCTCCCATCCACTGTTAGCTGTCTGGTCACTGTGTCTAGAAGGATTCTGAGGCCCTATCTTGATTTATAAGAATGAGTTCACAGTGTCAGTGTGTAATGATCGCCATGGAAACCAGAGGAACAGATTCCTACACACACCTGTGATCCCATGGCCACCAACACACTAAGCAGTGTGCAGCTTCACTCATTGGGCAAAGACACATATTTCTTCTTAGGATAATGCAAATTCTAAAAGCTATTCTGCCTACATAGTTTTGCTGGGTTGCTCCTGGGAAAGCAGCACAGTCAACTGCGGCTGTCACAGTCACGGAGAAGTTACAACGAGCCGGCTTTGCCACTAGTTTAAGTTAAATACAAAATCATCTTCCTTATGATTTAACCAAGTAACTTCCATTCTCTCTTACTCAGTGACCCCCTTGCAGAAAACATAAGCTCTGCTGTGTGGCCAGTGGAAGCTGAGCGTGCTGTGAGCTGAGCGAAGGCCACTGACTTCACTCAACTCTGCTGTCCCTTCCGGCACAGAATGAGGGCCTGCCCAGGAAGCTGCGGCAGCGCTGCTCAGACAATCTGCACGATCTCAGGCAAATCACCTTGTTTGTTTGTTTTTCAGTTCCCTACAAAAATCAAGGAGAATAAAATCCTGTTACCTCTAAGGACCTCTTCCCAGGAGAGCCTCCAGGTGTGACTAATTCTATAAGGTAAAGCAGAGGAAAAGGAGCTGAGGCCTGAATAAATTATTACAGAGTACAATAGACAACGGGAAGGAGAGAAGAATGGAAACTTTATGAAGATGACAACTCTCAGAAATACAGCGCAGGGATTGTAGCACTGGAAAACCGCAGTGTCATTTTCCCTATGGATTCTTTTTTAAAAATCAGGCTTTGTATCCAGAATTTATGATCAGATTTTTCGGGTGATGATGGGGACAGTATTGCTAACCCAGCACCATTGCTACAGACGCACACCAGGTGCGGGAGGTTAAGTAAATCATGCTCCCAGCCGTGTGGGACACGGTCATCACTGGCCACGCAGACCACAGACACATCAGTGGGAGCCGTTCTAACCAGCTCACCAGAGCCTCGTGTGGCTGTGTGTACCAGGTGGTATCACAGGTCCTTAAAGCGATCAGCGCAGGCTGGGAAAGGTCTGACAGCACACTAACGGACACAGTGAGCTGTATTTCTGTATCTCCTTGCTTCTGAGATGCTTCATTAACTTCATAAAGTGTCGCAGTGCCACTTGCAAGAGTGAGAGAGAGAAGACAACAGGAACACTATTACTAGTGCCCACTAATGTACCCCTCAGTTCAGAAGCACACTGGGAATTTAGGAAAGTTAAAACGAGAGAAAGCCTTACATTGAGAGGTCTCGGCGTGGAAGCAGTAATCACAGCTATACCTCTGCAGGGATACTGTGCCTTCAGGGAGCCGTTGTCAACAGGAAGCCAAACCCTCCTCAAAAAATACTGTACAGCTAAGTCAGATTGAATTATCCTGCAGCCTAAACATCGGCCATATCTTGCACGTTTCTGCCCCAAAACAGGAGACAACGGGGTGCTACTTGCCTTTCCAGGTTCACACTCTGTGCCGTCAGCCCAGGGGGTATGCAGCGTCTGGCAACTTTGAGATTTTCTATTCGTATTGCACCAGAGCCGTCTACACTGCACCTGCTCCAATTCAGTTGAATGATAAGCAAGAGACAGTAAGATTAAGTCAGTAGAAAACAAAGCAAAATCACTTTCAATCAAAGTCTTGCCAACAACATACAGGCTAGCTGAGCAAAGGATTTATTTCTTGCTGTGACAAATGAGGAACTATTTCGTGGAATGTAAAGAACGGCCTGGGAGATGTGTTTCTGGGGCTGGTGGGGTGCGGGGGTATAAAAAGGGAGCACTGTACATCCGGGACACACATGGCACCATAGGGTCTTCAGCAATACCTCCCCAAGTCACACACGGGGACACGGAGGCGGGAGAAGACCGGCGACCGTGCTGAACAGCACACTGGAACTGCGCAGTCCGA
>RJWM01007523.1:26535-77867 GCA_004363535.1 Dasyprocta punctata | reverse complement strand
ATATTATTCAGCCATAGAGAAGAATGAAATCATGTCATTTGCAGAAAAATGAATGGAACTGGAAACCCTCATGTTAAGTCAAATAAGCCAGACTCAGAAAATTAGATATTGTGTGTTTTCTCTTACATGGCAAACCTAAAATATAGATGAATAAAATAAAGGGGAAATGATATGAAACTGGAATATATACTATTGGAAATGGGGAAGGAGATCAGGTGTTTTGAGGAGGAAAGGAGCAGAGAGTAACAGGATTGAGAATCTTCAGAATAAGTTACATGGATATACAAGTTCCCAAAATAAATATCACTATTCTAAATTACAAACATGCACTAGTTTAAAAAAGTATAATCAAGAAAATAAAGACCAATTATCATTCAACTATCATATTAACAAAATTTTAACCTTTTGGAGCATATTCTCTTGGGTTAGTTGTTTCTCTCTCTGTTAAATGGCACCACATTATATGTGAAATTTTACATTTCTTCACTTTCAGATAATATTTCAATGTTAGAAAGTTCAAATCTGTATCATCATTTTTGATAGTTGCATAGTTTCCCATGGCTCAGATATACTATACTTTTTTAAGATTATTCATTATTTTTATTTTTAATTAAGGCATAAAAATTATAAATATTTATGGGGTACCATGTGATGCTTAATATATGTTCACAGTGTGTAATATTTACTAGGGTAAACCTGTAACTTCTCAAATACTTATCCTTTCTTTATGTGATATACCATAATCTATTTAATCTTTCCACAGTCAGTGAATATTTTACTTGTTTTCTATGTTACTATAGTAAGTCCCCAACTTAGGAAAAAATTCCATTCTGGCAGAATGTTCATAAGTTAGATTCGTTTGTAAGTTTCACAAAGTGATTCTTATACCCCTTTGTCACATACAATGTAAAGCATAAAAAAAAAACCCAAATACTAACACAAAAATACTAAAAATAAACTATTTTAACTTTTACGGTTACCTTGAAATGGTCTCACAGTACAACAGCTGGAATATAGAGGATTGAGTGGTATCAGCTGACAAGAGTTACGAACTGGAGGAGGAAGGGAATGTGGGAGATGGTGGAGTTACATCTACCATCTCTTCGCCTTGGTCCAATCTCATTTGTGTTCACTCTTGTTTCCATTGTTATTCCTTTGTGCTTCCTAGCAGTCCCTGCTTTTCATCTTGCTTCCAAATGTCCCGGGCTCTGATTGAGCACTGTTATTATTGCACTGTACGGTAAGTACATAGCAGCAGAACTATGACAATGTCTGCCAGACTCATGAGCTACTTCCGCAGTTTGTTCATATCTACAAATGTTTGCAATGTGAGGTTTGTTCATATCTGTGAAGGTTTGCAACTCAAATGTTCATAAGGTGGGGAATTTACTGTATTTGTATTAGTCGCCTTCCTGTTGCTGAGACAAAATGCCTAACACCTGAAACTTAAAGTAGGAGTGGCTTATTTGGCTCACCTGTTTTAGGGAGTTTAGTCAATTGGTGTCTTGCTCCAAGGCTAAAATATGGTGGAAGGCATGGTAAAGGAAGGCTGATTACCCCATTGTAGCTGGAAGAAAGAGGAGGAGGAAGGGGGAGAAGAGGAAGAAGAGCATAAAGACGAAGATGAAGGCAAAGACGAAGACAAAGAAGAAGGAGAAGAGGCGGAAGAGGGGGAGGAGGAGGAAGAAAAGATTTATATATTTAGATATATGTATCATATTTAAATCATTTGAATAGCTCCAGGCTTAAAATAATGCTATCCAAGTGATTGATATTTTATTAATTTTATTTTTTAAATTACCTATAATTATTAAGTTATTTTTTGTTGATATTTGTCTAAATTGTTTTAGCAGGAGTTTTGAGTTTGTCTTGACCCTAGAGTTAATTAGAAATGCTATAGTTGAGCTTTTTTTTCTGATATAGACTTTATTTATTTATTTATTTATTTTTTTATTTTTTATTTTTTTTTGCGGCACCGGGGATCGAACTCACAGCCTCACGCCTGCCAGGGCAGGCGCTTAAGCCACTGAGCCAAACTCCCAGCCCTCTGATATAGACTTTAAAATGAGATTTCTGCCTTAGTTTTTCCCTCATTGCTTTTTTCTCTTTGCATACATATAGTATTCATCTTTTATCCATGAATTGTTAGAATTTCAAGGTCTTTTCAGTAATCTGCTATATTATAAACTCATTTTCTTCTAACATCTTTTAATTTCAAATATCTTTTGCAATTGATTCTGTCTCATTTTCTTCCTGGCAGTGTCTGAAATACTAAGTGGTAACATTGGATTTTTGCTTTTGTCATACATTTATAATATGTTTCTTTAAAAAAATTTTTTTTTATTTTAGAGAGAGTAAAACAAAACAAATCAAAACAGAACAAAGCAAATCAGAACAGAACAATGCAAGCAACATAGGACTTCACAACAAGACAACAGGAAATCAACAGTGGCTACCATGTCTCTTGTTTTCTTTGAAATAGCTGTCCATATCTTTGCATATAATACAATCAAACAAAACAAAATAGTATAAAACCAATCAAAACAAAAGAATGAAAGTATTATGGGACTTCAAAACAAGACAATAGGAAATCAACAATGGCTACCATAATGTCTCTTGTTCTCTTCAAAATAGCTGTCCATGCCCTCATACACAATGAAATCAAATAATAGAAAACAGATTAAAACCAATCAAAAAGGAATGAAAGCATTTCAGAACTTCAAAAGCAGATAAAGGAAATGAACAATAGTTACTATATGTCTCATTTTCTTTAAAATAGCTGTTCATACCATCACACATAATAAAATCAAACAAAACAAAATATAATAAAACCAATTAAACAAAAGAATGAAAGCATTATAGGACTTCAAAACAAGATAATAGGAAACCAACCATGATTACCATAATACATCCCATTATGTCCAAAATAACTTCCCATACCATCAAGCACAGTAAAATCTAACAAAACAAGACAGAACAGATCCAAACCTAACAAACTGTGAAAAAATTACGAGTTCAAAACAAGAAAATAAGAAATTAACATTTGTTACAACCTTCTCCTCCTAGGTGTTTCCTCCTCATCACTTTTATAATACCTATTGTGTTTTTGGGTCCCATTAACTCCTTCTGTTTTTATGCTAGTGTTCACCCATATGAGTTCAAACTGTTTTGCCCATGAACATGACCTCCAGTTGCATCCATTTACCTAAAAGAGCCTTGAGATTGTCCTATTTTATAGCTGGGTAGCTTTCCATTGTATGAAAATACCATACCTTTCTCATCCATTCTGTGACTGATGGGCACGTTACCCTTGCTTTTTTCTGGTCTCCTGTCACATGAAACAATTGTTTTTTCCCTTTTGATTTTCAGTCAGTGACTTTCCTTTTGAGTTTAATGTGTTTCTTATATATAGTATATTGATGGATCTTGTTTCTTAATCCACTTAACCTGTGTTTCTTTTTATTGCTGAGTTGAGGCCATCTACATTAATGGTTACAACCAGCATACTTTGGTTCATCTCTACCACCCTATCCTCCAGCTATTGGCCCTCCACTTTTCCCCTTCATTCAATTGCCTGTCCTATTTGGTGTTCCTCCTCTGCTGCTGTTCCTGGAACCATGGTCATCTTTATCTCTCTTTAGAATATCCTTCAGCACTCTCTGTAGGGTTGGTTTTGTGGTCATGAATTCCTTCAGTTGTTTTTTATCATGGAAATATCTCATTTTTCTATCAATTTTGAAAGATATTTTTGCAGGGTACATCAATCTGGGTTGGAAGTTGTTTTCCTCCAGGATTTGAAACACTTCACTCCAAACTCTTCTTGATTTTATGGTTTGTGTTGACAAGTCTGTCGTGATTCTGATTGGTTTTCCTTTATAGGTGATCTGTTTCTTTTCCCTAACAGCTTTTAATATTCTGTTGTTGTGCTGAATTTCTGGGATCTTGATTATTATATGTCTGGGTGTAGATTTACTTTGGCTATGGCTAGTTGGAGTTCTATATGCCTCACTTATCTGTATACCAGATCCTTTTCCCATGTTTGGGAAGTTTTCTGCTATTACTTCTGTAAATAGCCTTTTTATTTCATTTGTGTTGATCTCTGCTTCTTCATTGATACCTATCACTCAAATTATTTCTCTTTGCATTGTCTTGCAGCTGTTGAATTGTTATTTCCTGATTCCTTGTTATTTTTAAAAGATCTTTCCTTTCACAATCGCTAGCCACAATCCTGTCTTCAAGGTCTGAAAGTCTATCTTCAGTCTCTTTCAAGCAGTTTTGCCAGCTTTCAATTGAGTTTTTCATTTCCTGGGTATCTTTTTTAATCTGTTTCATGCATTGCAATTCCTTTCAATATTGTTCATTCAAGGTTTCCCTCATTTTCCTGTGTTCCCCTTTCTTATTTATGTCTTCTTTAGATATGCTGAGCAATTCTTTCATTATGTTTTTCATTTCTTTTTTTTACCTGAGACAATGGAAGTCACACACTTGAAACCTCTGAAAGGATAGCAACTGAAGTAAAGAAATGACTTCCTGAGACTGTAAATATAATGTTTCTTATATTTTAAATTCTACCCTTTTTCTCCTGCATTTCAAATGAACCTTTTAAGTTTACATTCCACTTCACTAATTTTATTTTCTGCAGTGTTAATTCTACCTTCATTTCTTCCATTTTAGATCACTTGTAAGATTGCATCTTTTGATATCCTTACATTTTTGTTTTCTTCTTTTTTTAGTATAACAATTTCAGTTTTTCTTTTTGTATTTTTGTTTTCCATCCAGTTCTGATAGATTGAATCCAGGTTGTCATACATGCTAGGCAAATCCTCTACCACTGAGCTGCACCCATAGCCATCCTTCTCTTTTTTGCTTTTCCCCAAACAAATTTCTGATGTGCAACCTAACTTCATTTAGTAGTGCATGTTTTATAATTTTATTAGGAAGATGAAGCATATATTTCTAATATATACTTCTGTTTCCTATAGAGCAGACAACTCTTTAAAATTAAGTCTACTGGTACAATTTAGATACATGCAATGATCACATTCATCATCAAGAATGTGTACATGCATATGATGTATCTTGATTCCTTTTTTCCTCATTTCCCTCCCCTCCATGCAATCCTTCTTTCCCTACTTATTTACAAAGCTTTGCTTCTATTTTATTCTTCTTTGGTCATTTTTCCCTTCCTTCCTTTCCCCCTCACCCTCCCTAGTTTCTCTCTTTTTGAACAATTTATTCCTATTTCACAATGTCTATTATATATATATATATATATTTTTTTTTTTTTTGCGGCACTGGGGATTGAACTCACAGCCTCGCGCCTGCCAGGGCAGGCGCTTAAGCCGCTAAGCCAAACTCCCCAGCCCTGGTTTTTTGAGGCAGGGTCGCACTGTGTAGCTCAGGCCGGCCTTGCGCTCGCGTTGTAGCCCAAGCCGGCCTCGAACTCACAACGCTCCACCTACCTCAGCCTCCCAAGTGCTGGGATTAAAGGCGTGCGCCACCACGCCCGGCTTACAATGTCTATTATATATTTTGGTTCTCATTTACATTTTCAGTTTCTCACTCCAGAGAGAAAATGCAATGTTTACACATATGTATCCTATTTATTTCACTTAAGAGTGTGGTCTCAAGTTCATCCATTTACCTTGAAATGTCTTGAGCTAATTCTTCTTTGTGGCAGATGAGTATTCCATTGGTTAAAAAAACCCACATCTTTTTATCCATTCATCAGTTGAAGGGCATTTGGGTTGTTTCCAATATTTAGCTATTACAAATTGTGCTGCTGTAAACATGTGTGTGCATATAATACTGTGGTGTTGATGCTTTTAGTTCTTTTGGGAAGATATCAAGAAGGGAAATAGCTGGGTCAAATGGCACCACTAGTCCTAGTTTTTTGAGAAATCTCCATATTGATTTCCATAGTAATCGTACCATTCTACACTCCTACCAACAGTGGAGAGGAGTTCCTTTTCCCCAACAACCCCACCAGCACTTGTTATTAGTTAATTTCTTGATAGTAGGCATTCTTTCTGTAATAAGATGAAATATTGGTATTATTTTAATTTCCATCTTTCAAGTGATGAGTGATGTTGGACATTTTTTCATATATTTATTTGCCATATATACTTCATCTGAGAAGTGCATATTCATCTCAGATGCCCATTTCAGGACTGGGTCTTTAAATTTGAGGGATCTGAATTTTTTTCCAGTTCTTTGTGTGTTCTAGATATTGGTCCTTTGTGTGAGGAACAACTGGAAATTTTTTTTCCACATTGTGGGTAGTGTTTTCACCCTATTGGTGATTTCTTTTGCTGTGCAAAAGCTTCTTAGTAAGATAAGATCACAGTTGTTCTTCATAGTATTTCCCATGCAGTTGGGGTTTTGCTTATGAAGTCTTTGCCTACACCAATGTCTTCAACAGTTCTACCTATTCTCTATTCCAGCAGATTTAATGTTTTTATTTTAATATTTAGATCTTTGATCCATTTTTATTTTAGTTTAGTGCATGGTGAGAGACATGGGTCTAGGCTTAATCTTCAGCATGTGGAAAGCCACTTTCCCCTGTGTCATTTATTAAAGAGGCTGTCTTTCTTCAGGTGAACATGCTTGGCCAAAGATAAAGATAAGATAAGTTGGCTGAGTGTGTTTGGAGTTAATTCTACATCTTCTAATTTGTTGTTTTTTGCAGTACCATGCTGTTTTATCACAATAACTTTATAGTATACTTTCAAGTCAGGGATTGTGAAGTCCCCTGCCTTCTCTTGATTACCCAGAATTGCTTTTACTATTCCAGAAGGTCTCTTACAGTTCCAAATGAATTTTAGGAATGTTTTCTCTAGTTCTGTGAGATAAGCTGATGGCAAATTAATTGGAATTGCATTAAATTTGTATAACAATTCAACTTTTAAATTTTCCTCTTTTAAAACGTGAACATTGTTGTTAATTTACTATATCATAGAATATTTTATAGTCCTTATCTGAATATTTTTTTCTCCCTGCGTATCATTTTTGAGTTGACTTCCCATATTTCTTATTTTTCCACAAGGTGGGTGGATTAGATTCTAGCTTTCTGTTGTTAAAGGTGATTACAGATGGAAATCAACCATACCATAGGTTCATACATCTGTCTTCCATATCTTGCAGGTCGGAGGTGTGGTGCCAAGAAGCTGTATACCAGGGTGCAGCAGCTAAGGAATGCTGACTGGTGTTTTCTCCATATTTGGCAAAGCTCCTGTGCAGGTGTCAGATTTCTGGGCCCAGTTTTTCTAACTGCTAGTTTGCCTCCTGCTTTGCACCATCTGCAGCTGTGCCCAGCTTCCTCCCAGCCATAATCTTACTCATTGTATAACCTCTATGAGAAATCCGGGGCTTCCAGAAACTCTCCTTTCATGTGCCAGTGGTTGGCTTCAGCAAGATGAAAGCCAAGAGGCGTGGTTGGTCTCTGTAATTTAGAGCCTTCTGCCATTAGATCTTGTCCCTCCAGGTAGGAGACTGTGTTCTGGAGAATTTTACAGTTGTTCCTTTGTTATTGGTTTTATTTAATTTTATCTGATCTATTTTATTTATACTAAAACTTTTCTAAGTTTCTGTTCTGTGGATAATATCTCCCTGGTTTCTAAATTTGAAGATCATTTTCTGTTTTCTTTGATCTTTTATGACTATGAATGGGAGAGTGGAAATCTGAAATGGAGGATGTGAGACTCTTATGCTCTGATTCACATTTCTATTTCTTTCAGCATTAAGCCTGTTGACCACAATAGACATTCAAATTGTAGCCAATGACCAAATGAAGATGAAAATCATTTGGAGCTTAAGGGATACTCATTACTTTATGTGACTTTTGTATTATTCTTGCATATATTGGAATTTTCAAGGTTTCTTCATATTTCTTTTCAAGATACTTCAAATGGCAACACTGATAATCAGGTTCTCATCAGAAAAAAAATTGAGACTAACCTTGAAAAGTTCAAATATTCCTCAATTTATAAGATAAATTTTGTTTGCATTCCTTATATCCCTCAGTTAGGCTCAAAGGATATAAGAAATGGTTTCTACCTTCATCAAAGAACCTCACATAATAGTACGATGGCTTACTGGCAACAATTACCTTATTTTTTTCTTTTGCAGGTCAAGCATCAGAATTGTCTTAAAGATGGAACTACTCAAGATAATAGTGGAGATCTTGTTTATTTGAGCAAATCAATGAAAAAGTTATGTTACCATGGGCTTATAAGAGAGTGGGAGTATTTCTGTCACAAATCTGAAATAAAAGAGGAATAATTTTCCCTCTTCTATAGTCTTATACTCAGTAAAGTCAGAAAAGCTAAATTTGAGTGATTTATATTTTCTTTTAGTATTTTTTTAAGGATATATAATTCTCCATTTTATTTGTAACAGGCATCAGTGTTCAATCACATATTTGTCTTACAAACTGCTATATTCCTATCTCCATATAGAACAGAAGACAAAATATAGCTTCAGATTCTGGAGAAGTGGTATTTTAATTCTGAAATTTCCAAAATGCTAGTTGGTACAGCCCAGTAATAGAAGATATTTTGCTAGGTAGAAATAGAGATATGCATTCTTCAGAGACAAGCAAATGGGTTTTATCAAAAGTAGTGGACTTTGCATGCCCAGCTTCATTTAATCCTTCTTTTGGTAAAAATTACCTTAGCCTTTTCCTGTTCCATCTTATCTTGATAGGGCTATCATATGAAGTGTACTCTTAGCCAGTGTGTGATCACATGATTCAAACTACAACCATGAAAGAGATATTTTTTTTCCTGGGTATTGCCTACCTCATAAAACCATTGCGAGCAGTGAGTTAATGCATGCAAAGTCTTTAGAAGTATTACTGGTACAGTACATAATATGAGCTTTTATTATTCTAGAAAGCATAGTGATATAGAATAGAAAGTTTTTAGAGTTGGAACATTCTAACCACATTCCCCTGGCACTCCCTTATTTTCTCTAACCTGTTCCCTAGATCATTTTAATTTTTGTTCTTCCCAAAGCCTGATTATAAAGCATTTTTGCATTTCTATGAATTACCTTGTATTCTGTCAATAAATCCACTCAACAAATGGCTCAATTTTCTATTTCTTTTCTTCCATTTTTCCTTCTATTCTTTTTCTTCTTTCTTTTCTTTCCTACCTCCCCTGATACTTTCCCATAATAATGTTTTTTTCCAATTTCTGCATATTTATTATACATTCTGGTATTTACTTACACTTTCAGTTTCTCCCATCAGAAAAACCATGTGATATTTACATGTGTGATTGATTCATTTCACTTATGATTATGGTCTCAAAGTTCATCCATTTACCTAGAAATATCTCAAGCTTATCCTTATTTATGACAGATGAGTACTCCGTTGTATAAAAGATCCACATCTTTTTATCTATTCATCAATTGAAGGGAGTTTGGGTTGTTTCCAAGACTTAACTATTACAAACTGTGCTCCAGTAAACTTATGTGTGCATATAATGCTGTGGTATGATGCTTTCATTTATTTTGGGAAGATACCAAGAAGGGGAATAGCTGGGTCCAATGGGATCTCTAGTCCTAGTTTTTTGAGGAATCTCCATATTGATTTCCACAGTGGTTGTACCAGCCTACACTCCCCCCAACAGTGTAGATTGTTATTGATTGTTAATGGTTGATTTTTTTTTTTTTTTTTTTTTTTTTTGCGGCACCAAGGATTGAACTCACAACCTCGCATCTGTCAGACAGGCACTTAAGCCACTGAGCCAAACTCCCGGCCCTAGTTTTTTGAGGCAGGGTTGCTCTACGTAGCTCAGGTCGGCCTTGCGTTCGCGTTGTTGGCCAAGCCGGCCTCGAACTCACAACGCTCCACCTACCTCAGCCTCCCGAGTGCTGGGATTAAAGGCGTGCGCCACCACGCCGGGCATGGTTGATTTCCTGATGATAGACATTCTTACTGGAATGAGATAGAATCTCGGCATTGTTTTAATTTACATCTCTCAAATGATGAGTGATGTTGAACATTTTTTCCTGTGTTTATTTGCCATTTATACTTCATCTGAGAAGTGTCTAGTAATTTCAGATTCCCATTTTGGGACTGGGTCTTTAAATTTTTGGGGGGTCTGTTTATTTTGAGTTCATTATCTATTCTAGATGTTAGTGCTTACTCTGAAGAACAGCTGGCAAAAATCTTTCCCATGCAGTGGGTTCTTTCACTGTTGGTTATTTCTTTTGCTGTACAAAAGGTTTTTCAGTAAGATGAGATCTAAATTGTTGATTCTTTGTGATTGTTCCTGTGCAATCTGGGTTTTGTTCATAAAGTCTTTGCCTACACCAGTGTCTTCAAGAGTTCTACCTATTTTGTCTTCCAGAAGATTTAGTGTTCTGTTTTACTATTTAGATCTTTGATCCATTTTAATTTTAGTTTAGTGCATGATGAAAGATATGGGTCTAGTTTTAATCTTTAGCTTATGGAAAGTCAGTTTTCCCAGTGCAATTTATTAAAGAAGCTATCTTTCTTCCAGTGAAGGTATTTGGCTCCTTTGTCAAAGATATTGTGGCTAAGTATGTCTGTAGTTGTTTCTTCATCTTCTTATTTGTTCCACTGATCCTCAGATCTGGTTTTTTTATTTTTTTCCAGTACTGTGCTGTTTTTATCACAGTAGCTCTGAAGTATAATTTCAAGTCAGGGATTGTGATGCCCCTTACCTTGCCTTTGATACCTAGAATTGTCTTTGCTATTCTAGGTCTCTTCTGGTTCCAAATGAATTTTGGACTTGTTTTCTTTAATTCCATGAGATATACTATTAAAATTTTGATTGGAATTGTATTAAATCTATATAACAATTTTGGAAATATGGCTAATTTTACTATACTGGTTCTTCCTACACAAGAACAAGGGATAGCTTTCCATTTTCTCATCTCGTCTGAGATCACCTTTTTCAGAGTACTGTAGTTTTCAATGTAGAGGTCTTTTACTTCCTTTGTTAGACTGATTCCTAGGTATTTTGGTTTTTTTTGGATGCTATTGTGAAAGGTGTGGTATCCTTAATTTCTCTCTCAGTGAGTTTGTTGTTTGTGTACAGGAATGCTATTGATTTTTAAATGTTTACTTTGTATCCAGTTATGCTACTGAATTTGGTTTAGACCTAGAAGTCTTTGAGGGAGTTTTTGAGATCTTTGATTCAGATTATCATGTCATTCACAAATAATGATAATATACTTCTTCCTTCCCTATTTTATTTTATTTTTTTCTCTTTTTATTTATTTTATTTTATTTTTTTTGTCTTGTCTAATTTCTCTGGCTAATGTCTCCAGAACTACATTGACTAGGAGTGGTGGCCATGGATAGTGATTTCCATTTTCATTACACTACTGTCAGATAATATGCATGGGATCATTTCAGTTCCTTTGCATCTACTTAAGCATGTTTTATGAGCCAGTATGTGATCTATTTTGGAGGATATTCCATGTGCAACTGAGAAGAACATGTATTCAGATGTTGTGGGTGGTACACTCTGTAGACATCTATTAAGTCCATTTGTTCAAAAGCTTGGTTCAGTACTGATATTTCATTGTTCATTTTTTTTGTCTAGTTGATCTGTCTATTTGTGAAAGTTGGGTATTTAGATCCCCCATTAGAATTATATTAGTGCTTATTTGAATTTTCAAGTCCATTAATATTTGTTTTATATAATTGGGTGCACTGGTATTTGGTGCATATATATTTATGATTGTTATCACTTCCTTTTGAATTGTTCCCTTTTCAGTGATGTAGTGACCTTCTTTGTCTCTCTTAATCAGTCTTAGCTTGAAATTCACTTTGTCTGTAAATAGAATAGCTAACCCTGCTTTCTTCTGGATTCCTGTTGCATGGAGTATTGTTCTCCATCTTTTGACTTTCAATCTGATTTTTTAAAATTAAATACACTTCTTGTGTGCAGTATATTGTTGGATCTTGCTTCTTGATCTATTCTGCCAGTCTGTTTTTTTTTTTTTGACTGATGAATTGAGACCATTAACCTTGACAGTCATAACTGATATGTATTAATGTATCCTTGATGTGTTATTTACATGTTGTTGGTTTACTCTCCCCCTACCCCTGTTTAATTGCTTGCCTTGCCTGGTGGAGTCATTCTGTTGGGGTTCATGGAGTTGTAGGCCTTGGTATCTCTTTCTAGAATGGCTTTCAGAACATTTTGGAGTGCTGGTTTGGTGTTCATGGATTTCTTCAGGCATTCTTTGTTATGAACCTATCTTATTTTTCCATTTGAAAGACAGTTTTGTGGGGCACATCAATCTGGGTTGGAGGTTGTTTTCTTTTACAGTTTGAAATACTTCACTCCAAGCTCTCCTTTACTTGAGGGTTTTTGTTGAGAAGTCTACTGCAATTCTTATGGACTTTCCTTTATAGGCAATTTATTTCTTTACTCTAACAGTTTTTATTTATTTATTTATTTCATAAAGATTCTACAAAAAATCAATAAAACAGACAAGCAGGTTTAACAAGGTCATGGTACCAGGTCACAAAGCCATATACAGAAATCTAATGTTGGCCTATATACAAGCAATGAACAATTCAAAAGCAAAATTGTAAAGGCACAAACTTAACAGTTTTTAATATTCAGTTCTTGTGTTGCCCTGGTATAGACTGTTTTTAAAAAATCATGGCTAATTTGAGATATATATGTCTCATTTATCTGTATGTAGAATTCTATTTGCCTGCCAGGGAAGGTTTCTGCGATTACTTCTGTGGGCAGATTTTTTATGTCATTTGTGATACTTTCTGTTTTTTTCATAGACTCTAGCAGCTACTGGATTGATTTTTTGTAGTTCCTTGCTATTTTCAAGAAATCTTTCTTTTCATGATCACTAACCATGGTCCTGTCTCCGATATCTGATACTGTGTCATCACACTGACTCATTCTGCTGCATATAATTTCAATGGAATTTTTTAATCTCCTAGACATCTGTTTGAATTTGTTTCTTGGATTCCATTTCTTTCCTATATTGGGTGTTCATGGTTTCCATAATTTTCTTAAATACTCTTTTCTTTAACCTGTATTTGCTCTAGATTCAATAAGCTATCTTTCATTATGGTCACATCCATGTAGTTATCTGAGAAATTATTTCTAATTTGATTTTTTTCTACAGCCTTGTTAATCTGTTTTGTTATTTCCACTGTTACTACTTCAGAGAGTCCATGTGGGTGACTTTTGAATTGTTCTACCTCATTGCCCCCTGAGTTTACCTTTGGTGAGCTAGTAGTCTGGGAATGCATCTTGTTTAAATGTCTTCTCATTTTCTATTTTTTTTTTTTAGTTTAACTCCTGGGTTGCTGCTTGTAAATTGCTTATGGCAAGTAGCTTTATTGCTAGTATTTAGAATCCTTAGGAAATGACCACTTCTCAGAGATGTAGTCTAGATGTAGTTGGCTGTTGGGTACTGAGTCTGTTGCAAGTTCCTACCTATTCAATTTATTGGGATGAGAAGTTGCTGCCAATTTGGCCCAGCCCCTGGTTCTTTGGCAGTGACCTCTAGAATTGTTTATGATCCTTAGGCAATCTCAGTCTTGGTACACCAGGAAAAATGACTGATTAAAACAATTATGTCACCTTGACCAAAGTAATACAATCAACAATAATAGCATAATGCACAGCCTAGTAAATGACCAACTGTAGTAACTATTAATTTGCCACCTTTAATCATATGAACTAGATTTGTGGTTATATAATACAATCTAAAATGAACCAGAAAATTGTATACAGAAAATAGGCCTTGACATAGTGATTTTACTTTCAAGGGAGAAAATGTAAAAGGAGTTAGGAGTAAAAATAGAGAAATAGAGGAAGAGGAAGAGATTAGTAGCAAAGCTAGAGTACAAAGGAAGACAATGCAAACTTTGGGAAATTGGTGAAGAAGACAGGAAGGAAAGCGAGAAGGAAAAAATAAAAACAAGAACAGAACAGAACAACAAGTAAAAAAAACCTAGAAATCACGTTTACATTCATACAAGAACAAATGATCAAGAAAAAAGAAAAACAAAAATAAGGAAAGAGAAAGAAAAAATGTCCACTTCAAAACATGTCTTTGCTATAGGCAACATGGACAGACAGAGTCCAGATCTGAGTTGATTAATCCCAGCAAGCCAGCTGTAGCTTTATGGCAGGTTAGTGCATAGTCTCAGCAAGCCTGCACCTTCAGTTCTGCTGAAGTTCAGGCTGGTTTCTGACTGTGAGGGTGGAACCTGATTTGATCAGCCTGTAATACTATATGTGCCTCCTGCCAGCTTGAACTCAGCTCCCTCACCTCCTGTTGACTTGAAGTTGGCAGCCTCATCCTGACACTGAAAACCACCAAATGGAGCCAGTCTACAGCTGTTGTGAATTCTGACCTCATGTGGCCCCTCTCTAAGATGGCTACCAACCAATCACCTTCTCCAGGAGGATGTCTGAACCTGAATAACTCATCAGCCACTATGGTCCACTGAGTCCACTGCTCTGTTTCACTGGTGCATTTCTCCATGGAGGCCTCTGAGGTCTACACCAGTAGTCACTGTGAGTCTGCAGGTTCCAGCTGCCCCTCCCATACAATGAGTTCCGGCTCAGGGAGGAAGCATGGCCTGACATCTTCTTCTACTTTGTTGAGGTCTCTCTCTTCACTCTCCCTGTGGGCTGCAATTCTCACTTCAGATCCTTCCTGGGTCCCTGGGACCTACTTCCCTCCTTCTCTTTCTCATGTTGCTATATTTCTGCATCTAGACTTCAAATCTTTGAGAGGCTCTTTCTCTGCTGCTCACCACTCTGCCATCTTCCCAGAAATCAACTTTCCATTTCTTATAATCCAAATTTTCTGATGGATAAAAAGAACACAATAAAGCTTTAAACATTGCTATTAAGTCATATTTCCCCAATTTTCATTATGTTTTACATCGAAGGATGCTTTCTTAGTTCTTAAGAATACAGTGTTCTAGCTTTCTAGGAAAGTATGTCAAATAAAATAATAAAGTCACATTAGGACTATCTGACAGAGAATGTTATGACTCGAAAAATTATGGAATTAAATACCTGTGCTCAGAGTAGCATTGATTCTTAAAGGAAAAATCATCATCAACACCAAACTCTTATTTGTACCATATATTATTTCTAATCTTTATGGCAAGTTTGCATAAATATGAACTGCATTTTATAGATGAAACAACTGAATGTTTGGAGTTTGAAGTTTCAGCTAGCTAGAAGCTAACTATAAGTCTATGCCAAGTTTGCTTATTACAAAGACTGTACTCTTTTTAATTATAATACCACATCTGAATTTTCTTAAATTGTGTAATTCTGTTTCTGTGACTGGTATGTTAAGTTAAAAAATTTTAAGTGGTGTGTATTTGTTCTTTCATTAAATATTTATTTAGTAACTATGTGAGAAATTAAAGTATCTCAGGTCTGTGTAAATATAGCTGCAGCAGACATATCAAAACGTATTTAAAGAAGTAGGGGTGGCAAAATAGCATGGAGAAAGAACTTGTATAAATTATTTAGATTAAACCTAGACTATAACTACTAGTCAAAGGCAGTAATAATAACCATGCCAGGTAATTCACTAACAATTTATTTCAATAAACTATAAAAAAAACCCTTTATTTTCTTTCTTGAACCCTTAATTCTCATCCACCCTCTTTTTCTAATTGCATTCATAATATGGCATATTTAGAAATCTTCCTAAATTCTATAGAATTCTAGTACACTTAACTTCAGGGCATTTGCTAAAGAGAAACTGGATAAATTTCCAAATATTTCAATGTTACTGTTAAGAAGTTTTAGACATATCTGAATAGGATGGAAGTGAATGGCTGCAATCCTAGGTTTCAGGAATTTTTAGGATGCAATGATTGTGCAGAAACTTTCATAGTATTTATGGTCAAAGCTGAAACTACTTTACCTTTTTCAGTACTCATAGTAGGGATTTTGCAGGGGTGTGCAGAAAACTATGGTTTTAATCTTTTCCCTCCTCTCAGTCTCACACTATCTACTATCCCTGTTCAGCTGCAGAAGGAAAGAGGTTAAACAAGTTGCCCTGTTGACAGCAGCGTTTACTTAGTTTGTGCAGAAGAAATTTTCTGTGTGCTCAGAGATATCATTGTTTGCTTTCCATGTAATGGAAAAAACCATAAAGGTAATAAGTAGACACTCAGGCAGTTGCAATACCAAAGAAGCATAATTAGGCTTTGGTCCTACCCAGGCAGGAAGTTTCTGCATATTCAAATGCATTACTAATGACTAATTTTATTTTTAAAGCCTTGGTCTGTGTGAGATTATATTTGGAAAATATGTGCAATACAGTTGAGGGACTGTAGTATATCTATGGAAAATAAAACTGATGAAAAGAACAAAGTCAGATAGGGTTTGGATGTCTGAATAAATGGTTTAGGTCAAAACAAGGTAAGCAATACATAAGTGTGAACTTTTATTATTATTATTAAGCAGAGAGAGTGGCAGAACTTTAGAGAGTAATCTGAGCTGAAACACTGACCATATGTCAGCCCCCTGCAGAAGCTTAAAAAACAAACTCATACAACAACAAAACCCAAACTTTGTTTTTCTTATAATTGACTTTGATAAAGTAAAATATCCAGTCTTCTTTTAATTTCTTTTCAAACACTTTTTTGCTGGTGGTAGTGGGCAAAGATCAATTTCCTTATTGAAAAGCAAGTTATGCTTAGTTTTATAGTTTCTCACTTGGTCCTTGATGTCTTTGAGCTCCTTGGGGTGCTAGCCATGACAGGACTGGTTTTGTACAGGAGAACAGGAGTGTTTCATATTCATAGTGAAGAGCTAGACAGGAAAAGAGATATCCCAAAAGCCACACCTATTGGCCTTTGGAATGTGTGGATAGGTGACTGTAAGGTAGGGGTGGCTAAACTGAGAATCCTGGGTACTCTGAGAACTTCCTAAACCACACCATTCCAGGTCACTGGTTCCAAATAGGGTAGAGGTTTCAGCAGACTTCAAAGTCCCAGGCAACCATTTCAAGCTAAGTATTTCTGAGGGTAGATCCTGGAACCTGCCTTTTTCACTTGTAATTCTGAGGCTCAGCCAGGATTCTGGAGTCTAAGACCTTTATGAGGAAGGACACTTTCTCACCCCCATGGCACTATTGCTAGCTTCCAGGCACATGAATTGACACCAGTGTTTTCTTAGTTAATTTCCTATCCCTGGGACAAAATACCTGGCATTAGTGACTTAGAAGTTTATTTTAGTTCATGGTTTCAAAGGGTTTAGTCTGTGATCGACTGGCTCCAAGGCAGAAACAGCATGGCAAAACAATATGGCAGCCAGGAAGCTGAGAACAAAGGGCAGAGCCAGGAACGGGAACATACCCTTCTAAGTCCAGCCCCTGGTGGCCAGCCCCTTCTGACCAGGAGCCACCTCTTAACATGAGATATTGGGGGACATTTTAGATCTGAATCATAGCAAAGAATAATAAAAAGTTTGGGACAACTTTCTCAGTACATCATTTTTTTAAAAGACATTCCCTGCTACCCACCCCCACCCCACCCCAAAATTGCTAGCTTCACATTCCAGTAATCTGAATTTAACATATTTCATCTGCTTTCTCATTTTCTGGCTTGACTTTGCCCAGGACAAATATTCGGCAGCTGGTATAAGTAAACATATATCTTAAAAATGAATATTGAAATATAGTAATGTCACTTGTTAGTATAGGTTTTAGGAAATGAAAATTTACCTACTGAGTATCAAAGCTTTTTAAAATGTCTTGAAACTTCACTGCCTTCATATGCAAAATATTGTATGTTTGTATTTTTCTGATGACTCAAGATTTTTATTACAAATAGGACTTTATTATGCTCTACTACATAGTGAGGAAGTTATTAAGTACATAGTCTATTTTTTTATGATGTTTAGTTTGTGTTATTATTGGTTTGGTTTGCCTGTGGGATGTCATTAATGCTATCTCTTCTTTGAGGACTAGATGTCTTGGGGGTACCGCTGTCAGTTTGTCTTCCTGGGAGATATGCATTGCTTCATTTTTTCATCTTTTGCTCGTCTCTGTGGGTGGAAGTACCAAAGAACCAAACTGCTTAGAAGTAAGTCTTAATTAGTGTGAGCTGGATTCTGGGCAAAGGTCTGGCAATCTTTCCTGGGAGTAACTAACTGTTTAGCTTTGAGATATGAATGCCATGTGTACTGTGGCCATCCAGAAGATTTTGTTTGCATGTTTACTTTGTGTGCTGAGTTGTTGGAGTGGTTAGTTGGGAATATCTGAGGAGGTTTGATCTATAAGCACAAAACTTGGAGTGAGCATGTGGTGGTGTGTGTCAGTATATTCCAGTGTGACATGCTCAAACTAGAAAGAAAAGGAGCAATACCCCGCTGCAATGGGGAGGAAATACAAGTCAGAACATTGATTTTTCTGTTCAGGCATAGAAAATCTGCTGGGTCCTGAGTTGCAGCAGGAAAGGGTCTTAACTTCTCCTCCTTCCTGTCATTTTATTTCTCCACCAGGAAATCATTTGGCAGCTGTCATAGCCACACAAATCCTTGGCTGCTTGGTAACTTAGAAAAATGCAACCCTTTTCCATGAACTGATAATCTGAGCAAAGAAAAGCATCTGCAGGGTTATCTTAAGGAAGTAAAGTAGAATTAATTAACGCCCAATCTCCAAAGAAAGCCACCATTCCCTGGCTGGACTACTACAGAAGGTGTTAGGTGCCCCAGAGCAGCTGTGTACAGAGACAAAATGTTTGCGTACAAGAGGAAGGACATTCCTAACTTACAGGCTGTGGATAGTAGCCACTTGGTAGGGACAGGCTCATAGGGTATGTAACTGGCCAAGCAGGGAATAGGTCTGTATACTTTTGAGGTCCATGGAAGGGCTTCCTTCTGGATTTCTGCTGTTTGACAGTAATACCATGAATATACCTGTCAAAAACGGTAGCCATCATGAAGCATTCCTGGGCTTCTCTTTATTTATCTCTACAGATCTTATTGTGCGCCCCCCACTTCCTGTTTTTCTCTCCTTTGCTCCTTATCCCTCTCGGGCCTTTTCTGAAAGTGTGTTTTACCTAGACCATTGGCTGCACATTACCTGAGTGTAAAGAGGGGAAAGACTGTTTTAATGATCCACTGAACTTCTAGTCTCTGCAGTCAGCACAGTTCAGGCTGAGCTAAATGGGATGGTATCCATGGTGAGAGAGGCGGAATGCACCAGGCTTTTGTGTAAAGGGAGATGAAACACATGTTGTATATTTGTGCATGTTTGAAAGCAATGATTTCAAAGTCCTTATCCTGAGTTTATTATTACTAATCAGCTTGCAAGAGAGAGTAAGAATATACAGAGTAAGTGGCAAAATGGGGTAAAGCTCCAAAAACTTAAAGCTATAGCCAAATAGAAATGGATTAGAATAAAAAGATGCTTAATAATTAATGTTAATTTGCTTACTGCAATGACAGTAACTTTGTGCAAACTAAGCAGTTATTTTAATTTTCAAATGACAGATTTTAAATACTGACAGGACCACAGATAATAATTCACAGTCAAAGAAAATGTGCCAGCTCTTAAATATTTGAATTCTTGAATTAGCAATTTTCCAACAGAAAAGTTAGGGCCGTTTGAAAAAAAATTTTTGTTTTTTAAATAATGACTCATTATATGGCTTTTAAAAAATACTGTTGTCAGATTAATGGTGAAAAATTACTATTTGCTAATACTTTCAAGATTTCCTTATTCATGGCCATGCTTGTACTCATTTATTGGTGGGAGAAGATATGCACTCCTACTAGGATTTCTCTACTTTGTATGGGTAATTACAGCCATTTGTGGAGAAAGATTGGCCCTATAATCCCTCACCAATGTATCCTGGAAATAAATGTTGACCTTTGTCACTTAGCTGCCTCTTAACTCATGTTATCTCAGATTTTTTTTTCATGGGGTGATATTTAGAGATGAGGATAAAATTGTATTTAAAATAAAAAATTGGTGAAGAAATACATATTCAAAATAGAGCATCTACTTTCATCATTTATCATTTGATTTTAACATACTTTTGATTCATTTGTAATTTTTTTTGTGATCATTTGGTGACTCTGCCTTTTTGCAGTCAAGATATAGGGCACATGTGGAAGACAATATGTGCTCATGAAAGGGTTCTGGAGTCTAAAGGCTGCATTCCAGTCTGGGAATCACCAAATAGTTACATGATCTTGAAAAATTATTTAAACTCTCTGTGCTTTTACAAAAGCACTAGTAATACTCCTTTCTTCATAGAGTTGTTACAAAGCTGTAATTAACTGAAAGCAAATGCCTAGCACATGACTAAGATGAAACAAAAGTCTGTAATGATTACTCAGGTTGTTCCAGCTACAGACAAGCCCATCATTTCTGTACAAATTTTGACAAATGAAAAAATTTCCAAAGTGACCGAAAAGTCCATTGTCTTTGAAGTACAAGAGTTGTCAAAGGTACCTAGATTAAACACAATAAACAAACCAAAGAAATAAATCCCACTTCACAGGCACTCAGGTATCTGTTGTCTTAAAGAGAGTTGGATTTGGGGCATTACAAACTCACAGGTTCATTAACTCTGAGTTGGGTGTGGAAATGTAAATAAATGTCACCCTCTGCGACTGCTCCATACAGTGTTTTAATGTCCTCCACCTCATTCCCTTGGAGGAGATGTGTATCCTGAGTTTGAACCGCTGCTGTGATAGCAGCTTACTCCTGAGGAGCTAGTTCTGATTATTAAAAAAGACATCCTAGGCCAGGCTGAATCTAGTTCTCTTGTTTCCATCCATCCTTTCTTCTCTATTGTGGTTTATGGGTTTCTCCATATATCAGTGGGTTATGTATGTGAAGATAGCTATTTCCCAAACATCAATTCCAAGTTTTTAGAATCTTTCTCAAACAACATAATCTCTAGTCCTCTTATGTTGTGAGTCATGAATTTTGGAACTGAACTTATTTCTGTCAGAAATTGCATTTCGCTGCAAGTGACAACCACCACCAAACTAGTGGTTTAAAAAGAGGTTTCCATTCCGCGGTTGATGGGCATTTGGGTTGTTTCCAAGATTTAGCTATTACAAATTGTGGTACTATCAACATGGGTGCACAAATATTGCTATGGTATGGTATTTTTTTAATTCCCCTGGGAATGTACCCAGCAGGAGAATAGCTGGATCTAATGGGGCCTTTAAACCTAGTTTCTTGAGGAATCTTCACACTGATTTCCACAGTGGTTATACCAGACTACACTCCCATCAACACTGGAGAAGAGCTCCTTTTTCCCACAGCCCTGCCAGTATTTGCTATTGGTTGATTTCTTGATGATAGTTATTTTTTCTGGAATAAGAGAAAATCTCAGATAAGGTATCTTTATACAATGGAGTACTACTCAGCTATATAGGATAAACTCAAGGCTATTACAGGTAAATGGATGCAATTTGAGACCATGCTCATAAGTGAAATAACTCAGACTCACACATGTAAATATCATATTGTCTTCATAGTGTAAAAAACCGGAAAGAGCAAATAGGATCCAAAATGTACAATAGGTATTGTGAAATTGAAAAGGAAAGAACAACTGGGCTGAGGGAAAGGAGAAAAGAAAGAAGGTAAAAGACTATATATATTTATATATACATGCATATAAAATAGATAATTATACTACCAATCTCTATAGTTCATCAAAAAGAATAGTTCATGCTTTCATTGTTTGATCATTTTTTATGCCCATATTTTGTAATCTGAGCAACTACTTTAAAGATAACAGTATGCAACATATTAACTATTATTAATCTCCTATTATGTTGTTTTGAAATTCTGTATCATCATTTTTGCTCTTTTGTTTGTTTTAAAATAAAAAAGAAGAAACAGGTTTCATGTATCTCATATAAAAGAAATCTGCAGTGACCAGGGCCAATGTGATAATTCAGCAAACTCACCAGCAACCCAGGATCTTGGAGGTTACTTCTATGCCCTCCTGAAGATTTAATTTTTTACTCTTGAGTTTTCTAGGTGACATTTGTAGCTGTCCTGTCCCCATATCTGGGGAGAAAGATGGTAAGAGCAGAAAACCACAGGTGCAGTATCCTGAGTCTGCCTTCCCTTGGAAGGAGCCCATCTAGGTGCTGAAACAGAAACTCCTTCTTACTTCTTATTGGCCACATTTGAACCAACTGCACAACCATAATATAAGAGAGGTAAGGAAACATCGATTTTAATCAAGATCTTATTGCTATTCTGAATAAGAGCAGGGTTCTTTGGGTAAGAAAGTGGAATCCACTAGATGTAAGTTGGCCATAGTAGTCTGCATCAGGTTATATCTTTAAAGCATCTCTTTTTGCAAGTTTGAAATGTAGCCTCCCTAGTTCCACAGTCTAGAAATGAGAAGATCTGAAAGAGTAAAATAGGACTACATTTCTCTCTGA
Source organism: Dasyprocta punctata (assembly GCA_004363535.1). Lineage (NCBI taxonomy): Eukaryota > Metazoa > Chordata > Mammalia > Rodentia > Dasyproctidae > Dasyprocta > Dasyprocta punctata. The sequence goes on along the minus strand of RJWM01007523.1, from coordinate 55,443 downwards.
AAACCTGACTTCAACAAAATGGTGCTGATTAATTAAAATTTCAGTGAATAACTATGGAACACCCTTTCCTTGGGCAGAGCATTATTTATCCTCATCATTTGAACTAAGAGGCAAGAACCTTCATGTCTACTGAGGCTTCTTATCAGTTGAAAGATGAAATTCTGCTTTTCCCCCAGACTTTTTTGCTCTGTGCTATTACCCATGTACAAATATAGTAGATCTATAAGTCAGCCTCCAATTGGCCTAATTTCTTTTCAAGAATGACCCATAGAATGGGAAAAATTTTTTCTGCTGTTCCTCAGACAGAGGACTAATATCTAGAATAAATAAAGAAGTTTAAAAAATTAGACCCCATCGCAAAATAAAAAACCAAATGAAGAAATAAGCAAGCGAAATGAATAGACACTTTATAGAAGATGAGGTACAAATGGCTAAGAAACACATGAAGAAATGCTCAATATCACTGGTCATTAGAAAAATGCAAATGAAAACAACACTGAAATTCTATCTCACTTCAGAAAGAATGGCTACCATCAAGAAATCAAATAATAATGAATGCTGGTGAGTCTGTGGGTAAAACAGAATCCTTTGACATTGTTGATGGGAATGTATACTAGTACAACCAATATGGAAATCAGTATGAAGATTCTGCAACAAATTAAAAATAGAAATTCCATTTGACCCAACTACTACCCTTCTGAGTATCTTCGAAAAGAGTTAAAGACATTCTATTACAATGATACATGCATATCCCTGTTTATAGTAGCACAATTCATAATAGCTAAATCTTGGAAGCAGCCTATGTATCCATCAATAAATGAATGGATAAAGAAAATGTGATATTTACATATAATAGAGTACCACACTGCCATAAAGAAAGATAAATTTGAGTCATTTGCGAGAAAATGGATGCAACTGAAGACTATAATGTTAAGTGAAATAAAGCAAATATACAAGTTTAAATATCACAGTTTCCCTTATGTGAGAAACCCAAATTATAAATAAAGGGAAAAAACTAAAGATAGATAATAGGAAAAATTTCTTCAGTGAGAAGGGGATGAAGAGATGGAAGAAGGGGAGAGACAGAGAGGGAAAAGGACAAAAAAAAAAAGAATGAAGATGTGCTATGTACACATTCCAACTTCACACACGGAATGCAAACGTTATAAATTGCAAACATGTACTAATAAAAATATTTTAAAGGAATGAGGCTTACTAAAATACCTGTAAGTAAGTGGTGTAGTTGTAAAGTTTTAGGAAGGCATAAACCACTGAATGAAGTTTTTATGATAGGTATTTTAGTACCATTAATAGTTTAAGAAATTATTCAAGAGTATGGAGTCTGGCTGGTATCCCTGGCAAGTTCATCTAACTTTATTTGCTATTAGCATCTCATTGTTTTTGTCTTTCTCAAAGAATCCAAGATTTGTTTGGAAGGACTGGACTCTCAAATTTCACCCCCACCCCCAAACCAAATAGCATAGTGGTACCCTTTAGGAATAATGATAGAAAATGCATGCTTACTTTACAGGAGTCCTGGAGATTTTTACTTGGTCTCTGACAGGGAAAGGAGATGAGATAAGAGCAATTGGTACATCACAGACATCATCCTGTTCATGCGTTCTGGCCACAAGAGAGAAGCCCAGACCAAATGAGCTCTGATGCTGTTCATCACCTGATACCAGTGATCAGAACAAACCAGGGACTTCGCCTTGCCCAAGTCTCTACAATACAGGTCATCAAATTAGTAGCTGACTCTTTCCCCCACAAAAGCTAGAGAACACTCAGATGATTGACTTTGGGCTCTTTAGAAAAGGACTGATTTCAGCACTAAGAGTGCTGACAATTGCCTTCTCTTACATAGCTAAGTGAAGCGTATACCATTTCTGTTGTTTCTCAATTGTCCTGTTCATGTTGGAGTTGAAATCTATAAACTCTGGCTTACCTGGCTTCCCAAATGTTCATCTTTCTAAAACAGAGAAGAATGGAATGTAAGATCACAATCCAGGAATGCAAGACAAATGCAAGATTTGTCTGTTTGCTCCCAACTCTTACTTGACTGACAGAATATTACCCACAGTCACTGAAGGCTCCTCTTCAGCAGTTTTGCACCAGCCCAAAAGAAGAAGTAACAAAATTAGAGTACAAAACATAGTTGCTGATTTCTTAAAGACAGTGTAACTTTGGTGATGGAAAAAGAAACCCAAGAATGCATTTTTCTTTACATTATAACGAAAACACATCTGGCTGTGTTTTCTATGAGTTCCAGTTACTATTATTCATTCATTCATTCATTCATTCTCTCACTCACTCATTTATTCGTTCATCTTTTTAATGAATATTAATCATTCAGTTAGTACTTAATATATGCTTGATATTGAGCTAATTTCTGATAATGCAAAAATTTATGAGAAACTGTTCCAACCCTCACAAAACTTAAGATATGGTGACTACTGAAAACTTGCCTTTGTATTGTATTTTAGAGTTTTTATAGTATAAAAGCAAGCATAACAAAATCTCAAAGGAATTAAAATAGGTATTAACAGTCTCATTTTTAAAACTGAAGAAATTGAGGTCCACAGAGTCTAAGCAAGCTGTCTAGACTGCAGAGAAAATTAACAGCAGAGCTAGGAGTTATGTGTTAATTCTTGCTTAGCTTCACATTTTAATGTGATGAGTTATTTATATAAGAAATTTTATTATAAGAACATCAGGTGAAGTTTGATGTCTATATTTTAATATCTTTCAGTAATAACAGTGTTCTGACCTAGATTCCTAAAATACAGGTAGTTCACCTAGATTGATTCCTGCATTGCAGATCTGAACTACTGATAAAACAGGATAAAAACTATTGGCAGTTGAATTTGTTGGTTGTTGAACCTGCTTTGAGGCCTAAAATTCTAGTAATATCAAAATGTCTGCAGTTTGAAAATTAAGGTTTGGCTCCCACTACTTGACAGCTGTTATAATTTTGATAAAGACATACATGCTATTAGGAAATGTGAATTTCAAAGCACCAAATTAAAGGATTACTTAAGCAAATGTGATCATACCCCCTGTGTTTTAAAGAACTTATATAACAATTTTTCTTTTTTAAAAAACTGAAAGTACAGACATTTTCTTCTTTTTTTCAATCAGATTTTATTGGTACATTTTAGATATACCCAAGGACATTTTCTTCTTTTTTAAGGGCATTTTCTTCTTTTTTAAAACATTATTTCCACAGAACTTCTCATTTCTCTTCTCAAAGTAGGTTTTGGGATGTTGTTATCTCTTTCAACATAACCTGCTTTAAGCAAGTTTTGTCTATTGAGGGCTGGCACAGAAAATATGGACTTGGTCAGGAAATGATGGGACTTGGTTCTCTTCACTAAAGCAGAGTTTGTCTGGAGAGTGGTTATTGCTCCTGGCACACCTATGTCAGCCGCGGAGCTTGGGGAACAGGCTACTCCAGGACCATGGACTCACTGGGGGTGGGAGTCAGACTTTCATGTTGCTTAAAAACATCCCTGGGTGATTCTAACGTGCAGCCAGGGTTGAGAATTGCTAGAAACCCCTTCTGCTGGAAAGCAAGATAACTAAGTTAATTATTACCAAAGAGTGAATGGCTTACAGCATCATTCCCATTTTCTAAATCAGTATCTAATGGAGATACTGGTCAGTTGACACAGTGTCGGGAATCCTATCTCATCTGGCTCAGAAAACTGCTTTGCTTAGTGGGCCTTCCTTTGCTGTCCTCTTCCTAAAATCAGATACGCTAAACACTTACCTGATACCTGTCATTGAGTAGGTGATTTGTGAAACTGAATTTTGCACAAATGTAAATATGTTTGATTGGGTATCTATCTTTGTCATTAGATCTAGGCCATGGTAGCAAAGATAAATCAAAGACTCTAAAACAATGAGGAGACTATTAGAATATGTGAAGCTTTACTACTTTTTAGATGTTAGTTTTTGGCCTGTATAGAAAGGGTTGGATAGCAAATTGTCCAGATATTGCTTACATTTTCTAGTTACCTGTAGTAAGTCTTCCTAGTCACTCAACTTTTATCTGTATATTAACATCAGTGTTTCTACATTCATAATTAGAATGTTTATGCTCTTCTTTTATGGGCAAGTGCTAATGCCTATTATATAGATTGTGATATTCTTCTGTGTAAGGTGTATGGGTCAAAGAGAATGGAATTGATATTTGAGTTTTTTGGGTTTTTTTTTTTGATATTTGAGTTTTAACTGTGTGACCTTGGGAAAATTGCTGACTGCTGTAATCCACGTTTTCCTTATTTGTAAAGTAGAAATAAAATAAACTTGTCTCTTAAGCTTATTATTCATTATTTTAAAAATATGTATAAAGTACATACTATAATACCTAGTATATAAGCTCTAAATATTATTATACTTCCATTACTGCTTCCATTTGACAAAAAAAAAAGGAAGAAGGAAAATAGTCACTTTGAACCTTAATTATTTTTAATGTGAGAAAAGTTGCATTTGTCCCTGTAGAAAGTTTTTGAAATGTAGTAATTTGAATATCCAAAATCCTAAATCAAGAAGTCTGACGTAGCACATTTTATTTCAAAGAAATGCCACAAAATTTCATCTATTTTGGTATACACTTTGTCAAAGTTATTTTGTCAATTTCTGGTGTTTTAGAGGTGAGGCTAGGGAATACAACCCTGATAGAAAAGGGAGAAATGGGCTTTCCTTCTGGTAAGTCACAGACATTCTTTGGGAATGGGTGGGTGGTGTGGGGTAGGATGTGATCAAAGTGAAGTGTTACTGCAAAGTCTAAGTCTTTCTAAAACATGGTTTCCAATCCTTATTGGAATGTTATTGTATTACAAGGACCTATCTCTGATATCATTTGGGCAAGAGACAAAATCTTAGGAGCAGCATGTACAGTAGTTACGGCCATGTAGTTGCTCTGTAGAAATGTCCCTGTGCTGACCTCCTTGAGTCACCTGCTCCAGAGTGCAAAACTACCCTATATTTTCTCTTCTGTTAGTTTGTCTTAATGATGTTATTTTGATGACTTTATGTTATCACTCATTTCAGAAACAAAATAAAAAGAGGAACAACAAAGGGCTTAATCTGAAGATGAAAGCAAATCACAAAGAGCAGGAATGGAAACAAATGTCCCCAACTATTCTCCTTTGGCTTCTAATTTTCCTCCCTTCTGGTAGCTTTTATTTCTTTCTCTTCAATGATGCTAATAGGTCACTGCAATTTGTGTCTATCTTTGCCATATCTCTTTCTTATTTAATTGCTGCCTCTGAGTGTGCACTTTAAATAGCAGTTTTAGTATTCAAGAGAAATTTATTACTTAGCTCTGGAGGGCGAAAGCTGGCTGTGTATGTACATTTTCAGAGAATTTGATTTGAATTTACTCTTGGGGCACTGTTCGAAATTTTGCCTAGAGATATTCTGTTAGTTACAAAAGTAGGCATTGATTGATGCATGATAGGGAAACAGTTCCTACTGTCAGGGATATTTTATTTTATTTTGGGAGTAAGTAATATTTGCCAGGTTTTATTTCTCTATCTATATGATCTCTCCTTTAAAACACTAATTTTTATCTCTATGTAGAGCTGCAATTTTATACTCCTATGACTATTAAAGTCTTTCTTTTATTAGGCATATTTACTCATTGCTAAGTTATCATCAGTCATTCTTAATTAAAATTTTAGATGGATTAAAAGTTGTATTTCTGTTGCGAGCATCAAATGATTAAAAAACAAAAAGGAATTCATTTTCCTATCACAAATGGAATGAGTCAGACACCAGAACAAAATGGAGATTATTAGTAAAACAGTGGAAGGTAAAGAAAACTAAAATTTAAAAATCAAGCATGTATCAGGAAAAACTCCAGCCAGGGTTATTGGGTTGAACTTTACTGATGCTGCTCTGGCCTAGATAAGTGCAGGAAACAGATTTTGCTTAGAAGTTTGGAGTGCTGTGGCAACTGATATTTAAGTGAAGGAATGTTACAATTGGAATAACTGACCTAAAACTCTTCCCAAAACTATCAATTTTATTTATTACATTTACCAAAGAAAAGACAAAGTGACAAGAACAGGCATAGATCATTCATTTATTTGACAAGTTCCTCAGAGTTCTTTTCCTCAGTAGGGCAGCAATTAAGATGGATCTTATTATGTTCAGAATGTGTGTTTGCTGGTTTCAGAATTGCTTACATATTTACTGGCAGGGGCGGAGTGAAAACAGATCAGTCTAAAGGACGTTTATCTCTTTGTCTGTGGCACACTCTGAAAGTTGCATTTTTGATGGATGATGGCCACAGTTGTTTTTAGGATTCCTGAATGAAGTCATAAAGTCTTAAAAATGTTGGAACCCGAAGTTGACTCATGTTACAATTTTTGAATAACTGCTTTATAGAAAAGGGCCTCGTCTACTTTTTTGAACCTATGACTTTATTATCACAAGTCTGAAGCTTATTTCCTGGAGATAATATTTATAAGCCTATAAGTGAGGCAGCCCTTTAGGCAGATTTAATTGAGTTCTGAGGAAAGAGATCCGTACAAGTTAGTTTAGGGTTCCGTTGCTTAACTCCAGAGTCCTGTGCTATGCTTTGGTGTTCATTTTCTGCTGTGAAATGAAGACATCAGGACCCTTTGTTAAGTAGAGTTAAATGGTTTTGTTTTTGTTTTTGTTTTTAGCAAGACTTCTGAGAAACCCAAGTATGCACTTGAAGGGTGTGACTAGCCAAAAAAGGATGTGGGATACAGTCCTCCTAGGTTATTATCAAGCAGTATCTACTCTTACCTCTCAGTTCCATTTCTCAGAACATAGGGAGAACCTGGCTAGAGCGATAGTTATCTACAAGTGCCCAGCTGTCAGTCAGTCCCTCTGGGCCCTGGGCATCTAAAAGACCGTCACCTGCCTGGTGTGGCAGCAGAGCTTGGGAGCCTCCTGTCCATCCTACTTATATGTCCTGAGAGAGGGCATGCAGTGAAGCCATATGGGTCGCTCCTGTGGATGCTCTTCAGCCAGTGTGACACCAGCAGCTTGGACTTCCTTATACATAGTCCTTTAGCCTCAGTATGAATTCCTGGACCAATTAGATGTGACCAGGGCATCAGTAGGATAACCAAAACCACAAAAATCAAGTGCTATTTCTTCTTGGATGGGAGCTGTGGCAGGTAGTTCAGTCCTGAGAATTATTAAGCTCAGGTGGCATCTATTTTTATGAAAGATATTCACGCATTCATTTATTCCACAAATAGTTCTGGATACCTGTTATATATTGAAGAGCATGTTAACCAGTGGGGACACAAACGTCAGAAAGATATGATGTTTTCCTGGTTCTCAAACAACTTCTGGTTACTTAAGCAGTTTATAGAATGGTTGTTCTTTTTCACTTCATAAAATGTTGTTGAAATAAGAGTAGCTGTTTCATTTCTATTGATAGAGACATAGGCTATATATCATGTGTATGATATATTGTATGTGTATGTAATATGTGTGTGTGTGTGTGTGTGTGTGTGTATTCCTTGTTATTTTTCTATTATTATTTGGCCTGCATGCTCTGTGATGTTCTTCACAGACACTAGCAGTGCCTGCACAAGGATGGGACACCCAGGATCCAGTACGTGTTGATTGCTCAGTGGATGACGCTGGCAGATGATGGCTCTTTTCCCATTCATGAGAAATGGTACAGGTCCGCGTGCCTAACGTCATCTTCTTTCCCCCTGTGTATTCTCAGGACAGGAGCCCAGATGGCACCATGACTCACTGTGGGGCAGGAAAGGGACAACACAGCAGCATCTGCAGTGCTGTCAGAAAGGATGCACCAGGAGCAGTTGCATGGATCTTTGCTGCCTCTGGATTACTTCCCCCTGTACCGAGGTGCACGCCTTGATGGAGAGGGCAGTTCCAGTGCAAAAGCAGAGTTGATTTGTTGTGTTGTCTGAGGTTCAAAGGATGCTGGGATCATGGCTTCATATTATCTGAGAGTTCTTGAGTCATCTCAAACTTTCTCAACATTGCCAGTGTGCATGTGCAAAGGAATTGCTATAGCTCTGTTGGGTTCTGATGAAATGTGCTATAAATTACATGCAGGAATGACTCCCAGCAGGTTTTGAAAAAGTGAATGTTCCCACCCAGGACATTTAAATATATCTATCAGATTCTATTTCATAGTTAAGGAAAAGCTATCTTGGAATAGAAAGAATAAAAAGTGAGATTTCTGAATTTCCTATTGATGTTGACCCCAGTTGTAAGAATAGGATTAGGGACCTCTTTGCGTTCATAGCCAGACAGGGACAGTGACTGGAAGAGCTGCTTTCCCTGGACCTTTGCTTAAGAACCTCACTGCTCACCCTGCAGGTAAACACCCTGCAAAGCAACTCTCTTCATACACTGTTGTTTCGTGGAGTAAGTGCCAGCCCCAGAACTAAGTGATAATACTACTTTCTTTTGATCAGTTATTTGCCCACTTATCCTTCATAATTCTCTAGGGCTTACTCAACCTGTGTACAGCATTGTGCAAGCCACCCACGAAAATACAAGAGTTACAAGGTGCATGTCCCCTGTCCTCTGACACACATGCAATCAAAGGTAATGCCAAACAATTGTGATCAAGTCCCTATGAGCAGTTCAAAAGTAATTGTCACAGCCTTGTAGAATGTGACCATTAAGCTGGGGGATTCCACTCACTAGTGCTCATGTTATTTTGGGGTTTTTTTAGGACTTTACTTAACACTCTGGAAGTAAAGACAGGCACCACGGTTTCTAGCCCTTTTGAGTTTACCTTCTAGGACTATGAGTGTGTACTCAGTGTGGTCTGCAGGCCATCAGCAGGTCTGGCTATAATCCTGAGTCTGGTTCTGTGAGAGTTTCAGAGGCAGATTCGAGGCCTCTCTTTCAAGCAATTTTTATTGATTTATGATATGTTTGAATATTTGGCTGAAGGTTTTCACAACTTTTATTATGTATTTGCCTTTGTTTTGAAAGATCGTATTACCATATTTGCCAAATTCAAAATATACATTTTCTCACATATTAACATCTTTGAAATTGGGATGTGTTTTGCAATAAAGGGTATGTCATAGTTTAGTCAACAGCATTTGACCTCTACCCCTGTAGAGTCACATGCCTCTACTGGGTGAATGCTGAAGACTGTTCCTGGGGGAGGGCACATTAAAGAAATTTGGGTCCTACTGTTGTGAGAAAATTGGACCAATTTATCTGTGTGTGTGTGTGTGTGTGTGTGTCCTGGGGACTGAAGCCAGGGCTTTCACACAGAACTATATCCCCAGTCCTTTTTTTAAAATTTCAAGACAGTGTCACACTAAGTTGCCTAGGCTGAGTTGGAATTTGTGATCTTCCTGCATTGGCCTCCCAGAGTGCTAGGGTTATAGAATTTCACCACCATACTCAGCTGGCAAGTTATTTCTTGAAATATTATTGTGTCCTCCTCAATAGCAAGGATAAACATTTTATAAAATTGCTTCACAAATTTGGACCATTTCTTAATGAATTCATATAATATCATTGGAAGTTGTAAAGTGTTCTTTCAGTGCCCATAGTACACATTCTTGCACTAGGTACTATGGTCACATTTTAAAAGTATATCAGTTAAAAAGACACTTCTATAGGATGAGCTAAATGACTGTGAGAGGTGTCATGTATAGTATTTATATTACTATATGAATTCATATATGAATTATGAGTTCATATATGAACAAGAGGAATAAATAATCCTTTCTGAGTGAGAAGAGATTACTTTGGGCTGGAAAAAGTTAACAGAAGTTATGGGGAGTGTAGCCAGCCTTTGAAAGTTATGAGGGAACTTAATGTTTTACTTCCTAAATTTATTTTAGCATTTATCTTCAGTAGACACAGCTCTAGATAAATTTGAAATGGATGTGTATTTTTAGATTCAGAACATGCATTTGAAAATACAGCATATATTTATGAGATTGGCTCTTTTAACTAAGAACCAGCTAAAATTTTTGCATTTCTGGGAATTCTGAGCACTTCCACTAAATTTGTGTGACAAAGAAGACAGCAAACACTGACTCATGATTGAGATAGAATAGAGACATCCAGGAGGCAGATTGAAGTCCAGGGAGAGCTCAAGGGGACTTGATTTCTCGAACCTGAGTGTAAACCATGACTCTTAGAGCACACTTGAACTGACTCCCATGACTCGACAGTTCTCAACAAAACAAAGAAGAATGGGCCACCCTGGGTTTATTTAGTAGGTCATTTTGGGGTCTTCCAGATGAACAAGCGGCAGTTTTGGAAGACAGTACCAGACTCCCTTGTGGCTCTGGCACTTATATTCCAAGTTCCAGTGAGCCCTGTCCTTCTTGAGACCAGAACCTGGAAGCTGCCTACGAGACTCGTCTGCGGGCGCACTTCCATCCTGCAGTGGGCCTGGCTTCCCTTTTCTCCTGTCTTGCATTTCCTTCCTCATTTCTTCTAACACTTTAGAGCTAAATTTGAACATTCCAGAGCAATTGTATCAGTGAACTTTGATATTACTTTTTTATATTTGTGAGGTAATATGAAACTTGTGAATTGAGCAACCTACCGCATGGCCATAAATACCACAATTGTTATTTTTTAAAGTTTCTATGTTCAGTCTATCTTTGGGCCAGTAACAAAAAGGGCTGTGTAAATGTATGTAAGAAGTCTTCCATTTTAACAGTTTGTCTCAGTCTTTGGGCCCCACCCATGCCTTCTTCCATCCTTCCAATGTATTAGAGGAGCAGATTCAACCTTGCTGCACGTTAGACTCTTTTACAAAATACTGGTGTCTGGGTCCCATCTACAGAGATTGGATGAAGGAATGAGGTAGTTTAAAATAACTCCCCAGGTGAGGGGAGAGTCAGGCTTGACAACCACTGTGTTGGTGTTGGAACGTGATCAGAACCAGTGGAAATCTTGAGATCCAGGGCTCTAGTCTGGCCCAGTCTAGTGAACCCTGAGGTAGAGTTCCTCTAGCAGCTTTTGGAACAAAGACTGCCTATGCATTCTTGGCCTCTAATGTTGAATTTCCCCTAGATTAAGGATTTCGATATTTTGGTTTGTTTTCTGCCCTCTGTTTCAGGGTAGCATAAAGCTATCTAGGTAGCTAACATAAAGTAACTTATGAAAGTTAGAAAAGATCATGCTTTCCTTAAGACACTTAGTGCTACTCTTTGCAAAATTGTCAGAATAAATGTACACACAAACCTGTAATGAGAGCATTGCACATGGTGCTTCATGGAGTTGTGCAGTACCTTGTGTGCCCATCATGTTCTTGTTTTTCCTGCTTAAACAAGTCCTGGCCTGAACCAGTGACCTGGAGACTGGAAGCCTCCGATGACAATTGTTGGCAGGCTGGCCTAGGCATAGCAATTAAGATAAAAGGCAACTTTGGAGTCGGAGATGATGGGTCAGATGTTCTCAAAAGGCTTCCTGCCTCATGGCTCTGCCATGTTGCTTAATTTAGCCCTGGTTGCTAGGGAAATGTATTCAAAGTTGACCAAGTCAGTGTCTAGAAGCTATGAGTGACTAATAAATAAAGTTCATAGGAAATAGGCCTTTCCTTGACAACCTTGGATGGCTTTATTTGATTACACAGAGCTAGAGACTGACAGAAACAGCCCAGCTTCAGCAAAATTGCTGAGTAAGCTGAGTTTCTTTTATTTTTAAGATTCCCAGCATTGTCTTTGAAAGTCCATTTCTTTCTGGCGGCAGATACCAAGATGAAGCACGTATGTCATGTGTGGGATATTCTGATCAAAGGATTTAGCCCTGTACCTTGCTGCCAGGCTAGTGGGTCCTCCAGAGGACGTTTGTCTTCACTGTAAGCAAGCTCTGGTGGGAAAGTGGTACTGCCCCTGTATGGTGAAGGAAATTCTGTATTATTCATGTTGGGACCAGCTGTGTACAATAGGAATCTCTAGAAGGAGCTAGAGGTGTGGTTGACAAAACCAAGGAACTGAATTTTTAATGTTGAATACTTTCATCTAAATTTAAATATCTATACATGGCTACAGCCCCCACACTGCACAAGTCTGAAAAATAGGTCTTATCCAGAGGGGGAGAAAACTAGTACTTGTCATACATCCCCCACTTGTCAAAACTGTTCTTTGGTGATATTTAATCTTCACAAAACTTTTTGAGGTAAGCATTATTATTTCCATTTTATGGATAGAAATTAGCTGAAGCTCAGAGAATCAATTGCCCAAGGTCTTTATGACTAATAAATGATCAAATTGGCCTTTAAACTTAGGTCTTTTTTATTCTTAGAGCCTGCACTTTAAGGTTTCTTGAGGAGGAAGTCTAGACTGAAGAATTAGAGCTAAATTCATAAGAGTGATAACAACAGTAATAAGTATTATAACACTCCCATGAAATGTCACTTTGTAAAAGTAGGAATTTTACAAAGGAGTGAGAAGAATGTGTGGGGACCCAGGTTAGATGCGCAGCAGGCAGGAGGAAGTGAATGTGAAGGTAAAGAAGCCCACAGAAGCCACTGGCATGGTGAAAACACGTTACCCTCACCGTAATTTCACATGCCCAGAGTCAGAGAATCAGTCCTTACTACTTCAATTCTTCATCATATTGAAACCAGGCTTTTGTAGAACAGGCAGAAGCTCCCTCATTAGTAGCTGGTTAGGACTGAGTAAAGACATGTCTGGGAGTTGTCAGTCTCTTCTCATCAGAGCCAAGTTCTGGCCAAGGACAGACCGTCTTGCTCAACCTGTTCTCTCCCCATCTCCACTCTTCTTCCTTTGTACCTAAAATGCCTAGAGCCTACATTTATGGTGTTTTCTCCCTTCTCTTGTGTCTTGCCTTATTATAGATGATTCTTTCTCACACCCAGTCAATATGTATGTATTCATCCTCCAAGCAGTGGTTGATAGTTCTGGCTGCATTAAAATTAGCTGGTGCACTTTTAAAAATATAGCTGCCTAGGGAAGACTGAGGCAGAAGGATCACAAATTCAAGCTCAGCCTGGGGATAGTAGCAACTTAGTGAGACCTAGTATCAAAATAAAAAAATTAAATTAAAAATAAAAGCTGAGGATGTAGCTCAGTGCAAAGATCCTAGGTTCAACCCCCAGTACCACTAGAATGCTACTACTGCTGATGATGATGATGTTGATGTTGATGATATTGATGTTGCTAAAAGTAAATTGAATTAAAATACAGCAGCCAGGAATCCATGCCAGTCAAACTAAGTTGGAAGTCCAGAGAGTGGGGTCTAGCCATGAGTTTATTTTCAAATTTGGCCAAACAATTTTAACATGCAAGCCAGGCCGAGGGCCATGGTCTTTGTTACATGTATTCCAGAGTTCTGCTGTTTCCAGACTTCTTGAATCCAGAGCACCAGGTAGGTGGATTTGTGATTGGAGAAAGGTGGATGTTGTGAGAAGTAGGTGATAAACAGTTGGACAAGGGTCTCAGGGACACTGAAAGTAAAGAACACAAAAGAAATGTGGCAAGGATCTCCTCCAGGGTGACAAGTGATTAGGGAGGAGTGGAGCTGGAGGAACACTGGTGAAAGAGAGTTTCAGGGTGAATAATTAACAACCAGTTGTTAAGGAGCTTGCGTCATCTCCTGCTATAGGAGCACAAAGATAAAAAAGATGGGTCCCTGCATGAAAAAAGTTGTAGTGGTGGGGAGGGGGAAAGGGAGAGAGAGAGAGAGAGAGAGAGAGAGAGAGAGGTTTTGAAACTTGGTTGACTAAGGAGAATAGCCTTCACTTATATGTACCATTTGCCATTTATTATCCAGCACAATTAGCTCTCTTATACTTCATTAAACATGTGTTGGAGGATTATCTTTGTTGCAAATTGAATTCAAGTATAATAATATACTCTGTTTATACCTTAGTTTTTAATGAGGTCTGTTTATGCACAGTTTAAATAAATTGGAGAACACCTTCATGCAATATCCACCTGTAACTTTTCTCATAGGGATTATGTGTGAAGTAAACATTTATAGCAGCTTTATCAAATGTCCTGGTCAAAACTGTGTGCAACGTACTCATTTTCTCTAATACTCCTCTCGTCAACCCATTCCCTCACCTACCTCACCCCTAACACTTCTTTTTATCTATGACCATAGCCTAAACCAAAATATATTCCATGCTTTGATGGGAAAATTACAGAAGAACCTTTTTCCTTGGTAGTCAAATTTACAGGATGGCTATGTCTTTGGGAACAGCCCCGTGTCCTTCTCTTCTCTGGAGGCAGCATCAAGTATATCTCCATGGCTTTGTGCCTGGTCATTCTTGACTTTGGCATCAGCCTTCCTGTGAAGACTGTCTTAGTTTTATCTTGGGTGTAGTGCCAGGTGGAGGCCTCCCATGGGAGAAGAGGAAATGTGAAGGATGAACACTTCTGTCCTCTGGCACTTGGCTTTTTCTATCTTCATAGAATAAATACATAAGCATAACATTAAATGAGTTTCACATGTTTTTATACTCCATATACATAGAATCATACGTGTGTATACTTTTATGTCTGGCTTCTTTCACTTGACATTGTTGGTTAGATCCATTAATATTGTTGTGTGTAATTGTAGATGGTTTATACTCATAGTTACATTTATTGTTTGACTATACTGCAAACCTGGTGAAGGGTATTTGGGTAGTTTTTAGTTTGATGCTATGAACATTTCATGAACAGTCTGGTACAAAGATTCAAGTGGCTATATATTTGACTTTCTGCTAGTTAAATACCTAAAAGTGGAGTCCTCAAGTAGTAGGGTATATATGAATTTGTTTTAGAATAGATGCTACTAAGTGAACTTTTGAAGTAGTTGTGCTGAGTCTCCTGTCCTGATAGCAGGGCACAAGAGTTCTAGGGCTTCCACTTAGCCTTTTACATCTTTTTCCTTTCAGTATTCTGTTATATGTGTACGTATCAGTCAAGGTTCTTCACAGAAACACAACCAATAGAATTGGGTCATGCAGCTATGGAGACTGAGCAATCCTACCATCTGCCATTCATAAGCCAGAGACCCAGAAAAGCTGGTGGTGCAATTCAGTCTGAGCCCAAAGACCTGACACCACAGTGTGTGGTATGGGAAAGAGCCACTGGCATAAATCCTGAAGTCTGAGGGCCTGAGAGAACTAGTTATGGTGTCCACAGACTGGAAAAGGTAGACATCCCAGCTCAGGAAGAGGCAGTGAATCAATACTTTCCCCATTTTTCTGCTCTATCCAGAGCACAAATTGGATGATGCACACCCACCTTGGCAGGGCAGACCTTTACTCTGTCTTTGATTCAAGTGATTTCTTATCTACCAGAAACATTCTCACAGGCACACACAGAAATGTTTCACCAGTTACCTGGAAATCCCTTAGCTCAGTCAATTAACATGTAAGATTAACCAGTACAGTCAAATGTCACATTGTGGTTTTAATTTGTATTTTCTGGGTGCCTATTTAAGTCGAGTACCTGTCATGTTTGTTGGTTATTAACAAATACCTTTTATTCCTTGTTTTAATTTAACTATCTTACTGACATATAGGCAATTATTTTGTTTTCTCAGTTTTCATTTTTTATTAGTACCAATGGGAAAAAAATTTTTCCACCTACTCTTCAGGCAATGGACTAATATCTAGAATATATAAAGAACTCAAGAAAATAAAAGACACAATAAAAATGGGCAGATGAAATGAATAGCTACTTCTTAGAAGAAGTACAAATGGCCAACAAATTGATAAAAATATGTTCATCATCTCTGGAGAGAGAAAGGAAAATTAAAACAACACAATGATTCCATCGTTCTCCTGAAGAATAGCTATCACCAAGAGATCAAACAATAACAAATGCTGGTGAGGCTGTAGGGAGAAAGGGACAAAATAAATTTCCTATTCTCCTTTTTTTACTTACTGATTTTAACTTTTTAAAAAATTGTTATGATGTCATGAAGAAATCAAATGTCTTTCTTTTAGACTAGCCTAACAATTACTTAATCAAATTGTTCGGTTCCCTGATAGTAAAGGAAAGAACTTTCTCTCAAAGCACAGAAAGTTTTCATCAAAATCAAATAATTTAATGTACAATAATCCAGTGTGAACAGATTCGAGGAAAATTAAGCATTGTCTTTGTGGAATTTGAATAACTGATACCAATCTTTAGATGAGATAAAGTATTTTTCACCAATTACGGCTTCCTCAGAAGACAGTATTAGTGCCAAGAGGATAAGGAGGCCCTCAGAAGAGTTGTCTCTATGGAATTAACTCAGTAAATGAGAATACTGTTCTAGAGAGGATATGCTATTGATAAATTTGGCTTGAATAAAATGAGCTATTGTTTAAGAGGTGTTTTTTATTATTGGAATTTAAGGCTTCCAGGCTATTCCGTGAAGTGCAATCCTAGCAGTTCACAGTTAGGTGACTTGGATAAGCTCTTTAACAGAACCATGAGATTGGAGACTTTCAGGCTTTACTTAAGACCATGTAGGCAATATGAGAGCTGAGAAATAAAATCTAGGGAATAGTAGGAGTCACTGAAATATCCTAAGTAAGATTGTCGGGCTACCTCAGCTTTTCCATTCTAAGCAAATACATAGTAGATTTATGACCTCTCAATGAGTGTTAAAGGTGCATAAAAGTGTTGGCTTTCATTGTTAAGAAAGAATGTTTTAGTTGGTCATGTATTGCTTACTGAACATTCTCACACATAGGATTTATACTGATTCTAAGGCTTGCCAAATTACTTGCTTAGATACTTTTCTACACAAAGAATTATCTTCACAAGAATGTCTAATTCAGGGGACAGTTTTCCCAAAGCTGAAATTCTTTAAACTGCATTTCACTGGTCAAAAGTGAGCACAAAGTAGGTTATCTCTTTAGGTGCTGGTTCTTCTTGCACAGTGTCTCCTGGACTGGCCTCAGCAGTAAGTGGTTCAGCGAGGCACTGACAGGGCACTGAAGCTGGACCATCTACCATTGCATCCCCATACCTGTCACTCCTCCGAGTTTTGAAGGCTTTGGTATTTTGGAGTCTTTTTTTTAAAATGCATGAAAATTTGAAAAGAGGACACACCTAAAATTTTTGTCATTTGACATCTTAGCTAAAAATAAATCCTAGGTAGGTTAAAAAAAAAAAGGAGATGGCGGGAGGGAAGACATAAGAGAATAAATGGGTGAGAGCCCCAGTTTCACTGTCCCCACTTGATTCTGTCCGTCACTCTTGAGAAGTGTACATGCATTTGTTTTTTATCCTAGTGCCTCACAACTTTAAGGGTAAAATGTATTTTGGGAAAAACATCAAGAAATGTATTCAAATACAGTTTGTGTTATTACAAAAGTTGCCTTTAGGGCAAAAATTGTGTGTGTATGTGTGTGTGTGTGGTGTGTAGTGCATGTGTGCAGGTGTGTGTGTGTGTGTGGTGTGTGTGTGTTTGTGTGTGTGTCTCCATTTTCATCCATTACCTCCGAGGGGTGATGGGTACAACAATGACAACAGAGGAAGGGAGCTTATTAATTATTTCTGCTTGTCACTGGCCTTTGCCTGTAATATTTCTTCTGGTCTGTCAAACTGATATGTTCTTTTCTGTCCCTAAACAGTTCATGTTTCCAAGACCTTTCTATAGAATTGTTCCACGCTTTTCCATTCAATAGTGGAAATTTCCTGTGATCTGTTCTATATAAACTTGATAGAAATACCAAACAGAAAAGAAGAGTGAGCAGAACAAGTTTCCTGATAGGTCTTCTTAAGTTCCACATTGCTATCCTAGACCTCCTCTCTCCACGTGATCTGGAAATGCTTGAATTATAGCTCTGTGGGCGGTGAACAACTTGTGATTCAAGGACAGGGAGATGAAGATGTGCTTGACTTCAGCTGAAGTCAGTCAATTAACAACTTGAGGTGATGGCAAATTCTATTACCCAGGAGACATATTGACCTTCGCCTTTAAGAAACGCAGCCTTTAAAGTTTCAGGTAATTGTATCTGAGGTAATTCACAACTAATCTGGGGGCCCAGTGGTTCTTTCATTGACAGTAGGCCATATTTTAACTCATCCCCAGATGTACAAGATCTATTCATCGGCTCAGTGAGTCACTAACTGCCTTTAAAGTTTCATTAGAAGTGGAGACATTATTAAAGATCTCGAATTAGTCACACTTTGACCCAGGTTCAGGTAGACATCTGAGGCAAGAATTGATAAAGTAACCAAAAAATGTGAAAAGAAAAGAACAGGAAGTCTCATTTACTAGTGTATCCTCCACACTTCAGTCTAACAAATGCTGAAGAATACAAAGGAGCCTTTGGAAGGGAAGTCCAAGAGTAGTGTATGGTGGAGAAGATGGTTGTGAAATCACTGAAGGTGATAGTTCATGTAAGCGCTCACCTTTGCCCCATGTTCTCCTCCGTCCCTGTCCTTACCTCGTCTGTGCCATTCTGTGCTAACCTCTCTTCCATGTAAACAGCACATCTGCTCAAGACATAGAGCTTATTTTGAAGGACATAGGTCATTCAAAAACGATTTATGTTCAGATATTCCTTATCTAATTTAAATAGCTCAGCAATGATGAAAGACTAGCATGGCAGATTCTAAAATAGTTTGGCCCAACTTATTAAGTTGTTATGATGCACATTACAAGCTCATTTGCTGTAATTAATTAGCAGAGAGGGGATAGAGCCTCAACCTTAATTGCTTCTATCTAACAAGTATTTTCAAGGAGAGTTCATTTATGAAGAAGAGCACAACTGGGAAGAGTGCGTGTGTTGAAAGCGCCTCTTATTTTCCTCTTCTGTTTACATTCTTTTTCAAGGCTATTATTTAAAATACAATTTCAGAATTCTAAGTAGAAAGATACATTGTGCTCGTTTGTTGGATAGTCCTCTTTGCTAAAGCAACTTTTCTTAAAATAGAGAGTTTATCTACAATGTGTATTTCTCCCAGTGCTTGCTGGTTTGTAAATCTTTGTGCTTTAATTCTTTCAAGTCCTTGGAGTGTTTAGGGGATACACTTGGGAGGAATGCTGGCATGCATTTTTTTCCCTTTCTTTGCAAATCACTGGGCAGGATCAGATAATACGTATAAAATTTCAGAATCAAAGTAGCAATATTGAAAAATCATAGTTAAGTTGCTGTAAGTCCCCTGAACTAGCATTATTATTTTATGAATATCCATATTTACATGTCAACATGAGAACAGCAAACATTCTATAAAATTATTTAGCTGCTGGGGGTAGAGGTATAGCTCAGTGGCAGAACATTTGCCTGGCGTGAGTGACACCCTGGGTTCTAGCCTCAGCACCACAAAAATAAAATGATAATAAAAAAATTTAGCTCTTAATGGTTTTCAAGGTGGCTTTAAAATATATTGTTTCATTTGGTCTTCTTCCAAACACTCAAGCAGGCCAGTCAAAATGTTACTACATTCCATTTACAAATAAAGGAACTGAGATTGAAAGATGTTAAGGGACTTGCCCTAGAGTTCACAGCTGTCATCAGTGCAAACCAGAAACAACCTGGCCCCCAGATGGTCCGCTGGCACATATCCCTTTACACTAGCACTGCTAAATATTCTAAACAGGGCCATGAATATAGCTCAGCGGCACAGTGCCTGCCTGGCAAGCACAAGGTTATGAGTTTGACTGCCAGTACAAAAAAGAAAAATACTTAAATATTTTAAACATACAGAAAAGAAATAGTACAGATAATCACATATTAACTTCTGTAGATTTAACCAATATCAGACGTCTATTTATTTGCTTCAGATATTTTTGTTTGGACCTTTGCAACACAGTATTATGAATGCATCTGATACTATCCTTCCCTCTTCTCTCTCTCATTCTACTTACCCATTCTCTGGAGTTCTCCACTCTCCTTGATTTGTTAGTAGAATTTTCATGAAAATTTTCGTATTTTTGCTATGTATGTATTTGTAATATTGTTTTATACTCTAAAATTTTTACATGCAGGAAATCATATGTAGCATTTTGCAACTTTAGTTTGATTTTACCTCTTAAGTAATATTTTTCTGAGATTTATCCATTTAAATCTAGTTCATTCAACAGCTGCATAGTATTCCATTGTATAAATAAACCAGAATTTATTTATTTATTCCTTAGACATTTAGGTTACCATATTTTCTATTTTCTGTTATTTTAAAACAATACAGAATAGCATGTCTTTGTACAGTTCTCCTTGGCCACAGGCATAAAATTTTCTCTAGGCTTGAAGGAAAACCTAGAATTACAATTAATGTGCTGGGCACTTTTTCAGTTTTGGAGGGTAAGGAATTTCTCAGATCAATATCTGGGAGGAAAAAAGATCTCCTAGAAAGCACACTGATGTAGTGTGATTACTCCAAAGTTGAGGGCTTGCCACCCTGAGGTCACCCACAGCCAGATTTCATCTGTACCATGGAAGGTCCAAGGGCAATATTCTCAGCTGTGCCACCTTTGCTATACAAAGAAACTCTTGGAGAAAGTAGCCCAGTAAGAAGGAAAATAGATTTAGAAAATGTGATCAATCATACGAAATATTTTAAAGTGTATTTTTTCCAATAAAAATTTCAGGGGGTGCAGAAGCTGTTAACAATCTAAAACTGAAATTCTATAAAACGTCAGCATGGAAAAGAGAGGAATAGAAACATAATGAGATATGGGTGCATTTCAAAAATAGTGCCTCACTATATACAAAGCACCATAATTAAGAAAGGATCCTTTCTTTCTTCTACCAGAAGTATAAAGATGCTCAACATCAGAACATCTCAGCGGGTTTCAATATGTGTATGGTCTTGAAAATAAAAATGTTCCTTTTAATAGATGCAGGAAAGTGATTGACAGTAGCAGTCAGTTTGTGGTGATCAGAGTCCCGGTGGTCAGGGAATGTAATCAGAAACTAACCACTCCCCCTACTCCGAAGGCTTCGGTGACCTTACAGTAGACAGTGTTGCCTTCAGTGGAAAGTGGAAAATCTTAGCTTTGAATGAACATGGAGATGGTTTTGCTTTTGTCTTAAGGTTGTATTCTCTGGAAGCAGATATTGACACCTGGGGGCAATTTTTGAGGCATGCGCTCCAGAAAACATCAGCAAGGACGGGGTGAAGGAGCAGGAAAGCTGTACGAGGATGTGATTTCTGATGAAGCTTAGCCTTGGTCTCTTCTGGGGATTTGCATTATGAATTACCCAGCAAGAGTGTTTGACCTGGAGCCATAAGCTGGCCTTTTGTAGCTTTTTATTCAGTTGTCAGGGTGTGTGTGGTGGTGAGGGAGGGGTCAGGGTTTCCAGGTGCAAGATGGTACCTATCAGCCAAGAGCAATCCTGAGAAAATTCTTAGGGAGCCATGCAAAACAATCATCACAGAAGCTGAAAACTTGGTGTGCTAGACCATGGGATGGGGCGGCTGCAGGACACACTAGATTCTTCCATACTGAATCATATTTTGAAATGGAGTCTTAAATTTCTGAATCAGAACTGTGTTTTACAACTTAAAATGATTGTGGGATTTTTTAAATATATGAAGTGTGTTCAGAAAAAGCATTGAAATTGCTTGCATTTTAATACAGGAGTGGAGGAAGATGTCCCCTAACTTAAAAGCACAGCAGAGGTTAGAAAACAAACACAAAATGAGTTTATATGATTATGCTTCATGAGTCTTGAATGCTCAATATACCATTTGTGTACACACAAACAAGCATCATGCAATATGCATACATATATCATCATATTGCATGTTGTATACATGTATACATGCATATACATGTATATATATTTCATATCCTATAGCTTAGGGAAAATGGCATTCTTATAATGACCTGGTAGATAGCCACTATTAACTCCATTATTGTATAGATACTTACATTATACAACTATAATTACTATAAGAAAATTATACATGAGACTCTTATTTCCTTGTCAGCACTGTACTTTCCTGAATTAAAGAAAGTTGAAGAGAGGGCATTTCTTTCTTGCCAAAGATCTGGAAACACTTTGTCCCTGGAGTGGACTTTTAGCCAAATGAGGATCTCCATAGGAATGGAAGAAATCACACGCTCTATTCCAGGAGGCTATGTTTGCCAGGTCACATTGCTTTACTTTGGATTTTTACCACTTCATCGAGGGTCAATCCAAAGACCCAAGACCCACTATAGTGCTGCGCATTGCTTTGTGTCACCAGGAAAGTGTGTCCTCTTGAGTCCTTGCCAGGTAAGGATCAGAAGATGCGACGTTTGCACCCCTTGCACCTCACATTTTGTGCCAAACCAGGGCTTCACTGCAAGAAAAAGTCCCCCTGCCAATTTTCCTTTATTAAAAAGATATTCTTTTCCATGCCCAAGAATAACATTATGGAAAAGGATAACCATTTAGCTGTGTTTGACCACAGACCTAAGGAATTCAACAGGATCCCACAGAATTCCAAACTTATTTTTTAATTCACAAGCTGAAGATGAAAAGCACATCAATGGCCATGGTGAGAACAGAAAATGGTTATTTTCTCTAGAAGGTTTTACGCTTTCACCAGAGAACCAAGTGTATGACTATTATGATCGTCATCATATAGCACAGCTATACCTGGTAAACTTGCATTACATTTTGAGAAGTAAAATGTGCTTCTTTGGAAGTGAAAGCTGAGTGGACTAGTAATGACGTGGTATTTCACTTTGCTGTCAGGAAAGATACTTAGCATGTGGTCTCACACCCAGCACTTAGGGGTTCCACCAAGCCCAGTGGTCCTACATGCACTCAGCACCCCCTCCTTCTAGAATGCAGACGGCCCCAGCAGCATTCAGAGTCTCCGGGAGCACACTGCTTCGTTGTTTTAAAGCACATCTTTAGTGCCAGACAACAGGCAAACACTAATGAAGTTCCAGGTAGAGGCATGTTTGTTTGTTTTCTGTGGTTCAGAAACTGTTTCCGTTTGCCTGAATAAGACACTGTCTAAAGCAATTTCCTTTTTCTTTGCATGGCTCCTTGAAATGGTAAATTATTACAATCATCAGGGCAACTGGTACCCTAATGAATGAGAGGTGATCTCATGATATTAAAGGCAATGAACACCCGCAAAGATTTTTTTAATTAACATAAAATCTATTTTATGGAATTCAAGGCTGAGGGTTTTTTGTCACTATTTGATTGTTCCTCTGTTCCCCTTGTTACCTGCCACCTTATGCTCTGCTCTTCAATTGTGAATTTAGCACTGTGATGATGAGTCATCTTAGGATAAAGTTCTGTCTTTAGTCTACATCACTGTTTTGGAGAGGTCATGAGTAAGAAGAGAACGGAATGGAGTTTGCAAACAAATCAGAATGCAGTTGCTGAAAAAGCCCTGTGTTTATAGGTGAGTTTCTTGTACAGAGGGAGACAGTGCGCCCAGATTGAACTACAAATTGAACAGCCTGGATTCTGGCCCTTGCTTTAACACCCATGGAACTTAGGACAAGACTCATTACCACACTAAGTCTCAAGTGCCACTCATGTAAAATGGTGAAATCAGTTACCAGCTTTGTCTACTTACTCCAAAGAATTATTAAGTGTCAAATGAGATAGTACATGGAAAAACATAGCATGAACTGCAGAGCACTTTACTTACATAACATACCAATAGGACAGAACATGTATTAAAGCTAGAGATTGGATTGTTTTCCTTAACTTTTTCCCTTCTGATTCATTCCCACTCTCACTAACCTCCTGCTGTCTCTGTCCTTACTCTTATTCTATCTGGCCTCTAGTCTTATCCTTCAAAATCTCTTCAGTTCGTTCTTTACTTTGAAGGCAGATGAATTTCCTAAATTGCATTTTTCCAAGGAAATGTCTTCATAAGTCTTATGACCCACTGGAGCCCCCTGTATCATTTAAAAATACTAAAAAACTACTTGCCAGTTGTAAAGGGTTTTGATGTTAATGTAATCCAGACGTTGGTTTAGACCTCTATTTCTCTTGAGAGTGTGGAGATCTCAAGATAAATTGATTCTATTTCCCAATTCTATAGTCTGTCATTGGTCAGAATAAACTGTGCATTTTTTGAAAGCATATTTCCTCGTGATTGCTATATTAATCTGCAACACTTTTGTTAACATTGTTGCAAATGACAGAAAGTTTAAACTATCATGCAAAAAATTAAATATGTTGACTTATTTAACTGAAAAATTCAGAAGATAGTATGATTTCAAGCAGGACTATATTCACCAACTCAAATTATTTCAACAGGGTGTTTTTTTTTTCAGACTTTTTTCACTGCTTTCTTTTGTGTTGTCTTCACACTTAATCTGTCCATATGGTGGACTTGCTGATGAAAGCAGCCTTAATGAACTGAGATTAATTAGCAGCTAATTATTACTAAGTAAAAAATGTAAATGGTTTAAACAAGTTAGTTCATGTCTGTCTTACATTTTGGTTCTGGTGATAAACAATTTAGGGCTGATAAGACAATTTTGTTTCATAAAGTCTTTAGCTGTTGATCCTTACAGTTTTCCACAGTAGTATCTCTGAAGTGAGGGCATTGTTTATGGTACATTTGGAGCTCTAACCAATGATATCCCTGTTCCGCGCAGCAGGAATGCAGAAGGGAAAAAGTAGTGTGTACAAAGCAATGGTCTCTTAAGAAATTTTTTTGGAAAGCTCCCACATGCCGTTTTCAGGTGTGCACCATTGATGGGGCCATGTGTGATGGCAACAGAGGCTGAGAAATGCAGGCATTTATTCTATATATGTTATAATCCTGTCTGCGCAGTTAAAACTTCATTATTATGAAAAACGTAGGGAACAGATGTTTGGAGATCAAGTAACAGCTTCTGCCACAGAGCCCAGTGGGCATTCTAGGAGCTTTATAACCTTCCTGGAGAAGGAGCATCTTCTCCGATGGGTCTGAGAGAAAACTCCTGTAGCACTCTCATAGGCTCAGCTGAAGTCACATGGTCATCATTGAGCCAATCACTGTCATTGCTGGAATAACCTAGTCATGAACTCGCCCTGTGGTGATGATGGGGAAATGATGAGGCCTAGGGACCAGGTCAGCCATATACAGACCACCTGGGATGGCTTCCTTCATGAGAAGAGCTATGTAGCGGGAGAGTATCTAACATCAGACGAAGGAGGCAGGGATACTGTATGGCTATAAAGAACAGGTGTTGGTAGAGCTTCTCTGTTTCCAGCTTCAACATCAGAGTATTATGTTTTATCCTATCTTGACTGAGAGGAAGAATTCAACTTTTCCACTCAGTGAAAACAATCTACCTCCACTACAATTTCTATATAAAATGGCCGAGTAATTATTCATCATATATGCCTAAATATGACCAAAGCCTTAATAATAGATAACCTATGAGATACAAATGTTACATTAATGCAACACCTCATTGGCATTGTGTAGCATATAACCAAAACAAGCTAAACAACAACATCCCCAAATTGCTGTCACTGAAAATTTTATCTAACTCATAATCACTCATTAGTATAATAGGAAGGTTTTTATTTTTCATAAATCTTTGCAGGTAAATATTCATAAGCACTACAGCCTAACCAGATATTGTGCATGAATAAGAAAGCATGATCATTAGTTTATATAATAGAATTGTATAGAATTATTTTTCCACTGTTTATACATAAACTGGGGTGGTAATGAACTTTTGGATTCAACTATTATATATGCATTACTTTAAATTCTGGCTGTCATTAAGATATATTGAATAAAACATGTGTCATAAAAATACTTACCTATTAATGACTAGCAATGAAACGCAACACTTGTCACTGTGAGTTATAATTATAACTCAAAAACAGTTATTAAATATACCATTCCAAAAATTGTTAACTTTATCAATTTAGTGCTTTTCAACATTAGCTATGCCTTAGAATCACCTGAGATTTTGTAAGAAAAAAACTGACTCCAAAGTTCGATTATCAAGCAATTAAATCAAAATACCTAGTTACTGGGGACTGGAGTTCCATTTTTTTAAAAACAGATTTATCGTTTTGGTTTCCACAAACAACTAAAATTAACATCGACTGAAGTATATGTGGGCTGACTTGTCTTTGCTGCATAATATTTGTTCCAAAAGCAGTATGACAGACTTCATAAAGAGTTAACTGTAAAGTGGTTCTTTGCTTCATATCCAGCCACTTTCAGCCCTCTCAGTTATCAGGGAGTGGAGGAACCTCATTTGTGTGAGGGATTGAAACTCCCACCCTTGCCCCCTCCCTGACTCTTTCACTGGGAAGACTTATGTGTTGCTTGAACCCTGTGGTTTGTCTTTACTGATGAACAGTCTTAGTATCATCTCTGCGTTGCCTCAGCTAAAGCTCAACACAGCACACAAGCTTACCAACTGGAAGGAATGGCTTGCACCCAGCCCCATTTCAGGACACTCAGTGAGCCTCCCATTCTTTTCAAAATTCACACACAGGTCTTGCAGAGCCCCAAAATTAGTCATATGCCAGGAAAGTATATCTTGCTTGTAAAGTATCATCCATCCACCCATGAAACAGTGTATGTTTAACTTGGTTCCTTTCTGGAATGACTTCATGACCTTTTAGTAACTGAAGGTCAGGCTCAGGAAGGATTTATTTTCCTGGCCAGCATTCTTAATGGGAGAAACCTGTCTGATTTCCTTCACCTCCTTCTCCTCTGCTGTGGGTTAGGAGGAGCCTCAGTGCTCCAGCCACAGGACCGTGTCTGGGATGGGATATTTGTGCAACAGCTTGGAGGCAGCATTAGTGCTGGGCATTAGGAGGGTCAGAAGAGTTGTGAGGGGTCACCTTCTACAAAAACTTGTTATGGACTCATGAAACCATGTCTCACCAAGGTGAAAAGGAAAGGAAAGGGAAGAAAGACCAAGGGTGGGCAAAAAGAAAGCATAGTATGCTTTTAAAAAAATGTTTTAGTGTAGGTGGTGAAGAAGGAAGGAAAGATAATTTTGATCTATTGATTACCACCAAGTACTGAGTCCCCTCAGAATGACTATTGAGAAGATCGTTACATTCTTTCTCATTCCAATCTAAAATAAAGTCCTGGGAGATTTTCAGACACCTCCAAAGTGTCATGGACACTCAGATGCTAATGATCCATCTCCAGTTGCACACACAGGTAGAACTCCTATGCTACAAAAGCCCTATAGCTCACCATGTGAATTCCCTGGTCAAGGGTGACTGTGAAGATTCCCAGGAGTTGCCTCTAAGGAGCCAGGACTTCCAGAGGCTAGTATGGGAGATGAAAAGAATCTGGGCTTTGGAGCCTGATAGATCTACATCTTAGATGTCATACATGAGCAAACAGAAAATACCTAATGTTGGATAAAAAGAAGTCAATGTATGACATCTGTCTGATGAACTAATTATCCAGGGTAAAGAGAAAATAACAGGGGAGAAATAATAAAAACAAAGTTGGTGAGGAGACAAGAAATACCTCCCTAGGACAATTCATGTAGGAAAGTGATTAAAGAGAAAAAGTTGAGAAAAGTTGACAGTTAAAATTTTAGAGAAGGATATGGATTTATTTATTTTTGCTTTTGCATGAGTCTTCGTGCAAAGTGCAAATCAACTAATTTTCATGACAGTAACTCTTTGACTACCCATAGTTCAATCTCTTTGGGCAAGTCAGTAAGGTCATACTAAAAGGGACTTTCAGTAACTGACATTTCTATTTGCTGTACCTCCAGTTAACTGTTTAAGTTGCACAGATAATTTTTTGTTTTGAGATCTTGGTTTTCTTATCCATAAAGAAGGTGAGAAAGGGTTTTTTTTTTTTATTACTGGGGGTGGAGCCAGGTCCAAGTGCCTGCTAAGCCAGTGCTCTACCACTGAGAGATACCCCCAGTCTTCTCAAGGAGTTTTAAGGTTCAAATGAAATAGCATTTATTCATTTACTTTTTATTCATTTAATAAATGCTCATTGTCCACTACGTACCAATCACTATTTTCAGGTGCTGGGCATAGAAAAATGAACAATGCAGACTAGTGTTTCTGCCTGTATATATCTTACATTTACCAATAGAAGATATATGCTAAAAAATAAGCCAATAAAAAGTATAGTATGGCAAATGTCTATAAACACTATGAAGAAAATAAGGAGCTAAGAATAGAATTACTGAGAAAGCTTATAAACTGTGAAGAGCTATACAAATTTCAGATTTTACCCTCAGGCTTAATTGATTAATAAGATTAAGCTCAAGGTATTTGGCATTGGAGAATACATTTGATTCTCTGAGAATAGAGGTCTTATCATTGTCACTCATTACAAGATCAGCTATTTTTTAAAGATCCCAGCTTCCTACCTTTCCTAAGTCCTCACATGGGTATTAAGTTGCTGCAGAAGGACACATCTGCTTTAAAATACAGCGGAATAAAGTCAGTATCAGAAATAACTAGGATTTGACTGTCTTCTGAATCCTAATTCAAGTCTTCTCTTTCTTTGTCTTTGTAAAGTTCTGTTCGCAGCTCCTCTACTTCCTCTTATTGCTCCTCCTTTCTCCTCCTCTTCCTCTCGTCCTCTGCCTCCTCCTCTTCCTCCTGCTCCTTTTTTTCCTCCTCCATTTTCTTTTTCCTCTTGTCTCTTAATTTCCATTCTAGAAAATTGGAACAGTCTTTTTTTGTGGACTACGCAGTGCTTTGTTTTGTTGTTGGGCCTGATGTGGATGAAATCATGTTATCTTTGTGAGTGCTATGTATTAAATATTAATGTTTAATACATAATATATTCTCAGCTCATATTATATAATTTCTTGATTAATGTTAAAACCATGCTTCTCAAACATTTATGAATGTGCCTGTAAATGGAAGGCATGTCATTGAATAGATAGAAGAGCAAATCACTCCATTTTCCCTCAGAGGTGGACACAATTGAATTACCAAGTGAGGCTGAGAGGCCAGTTGGTTGTGGGGAGCCATCCTCGGAGATGTGCTTCTGCCGTGAGGCCTGTATGTAGGAGCTGAGGCCTGAGCTAGATTGCCCCGCCCGTCGAGTGAGCCAAGTTGGCGCC
>RJWM01007523.1:0-26435 GCA_004363535.1 Dasyprocta punctata | reverse complement strand
AGAAGGAGCCGTCATGGACGGACGCGTGTGAGGCTTCTCGGGCGTACCTCTCCGGGGACGATTAAAGCTTGCCTACTGCTACAACGGAGTCGTGTGTTTTTCCTGCCGGCCGGGACAAGCGCGTGACTGTTGGTGGCTTTAACATGGAAACAGCAGTCTCCCTCAATAAACTGAGTACTACCAACTTCAACGTGAAGGATGGCTAAGATGTAAGAGTTGCCTCTAGGCATTAAGGTGCCAATTCTGCAAAATCAAGGTAATGGAATTCAAATTAATTTAGATACTCATTCCATTAAACTGGATCATTTTAAAATGCCGTTCCCCATGTTAACATTCAGTATGAACTAACAGTTCATTA
This sequence comes from Dasyprocta punctata, assembly GCA_004363535.1. Lineage (NCBI taxonomy): Eukaryota > Metazoa > Chordata > Mammalia > Rodentia > Dasyproctidae > Dasyprocta > Dasyprocta punctata. Next base: position 26,077 of record RJWM01007523.1, on the reverse strand, counting down.
TCTCCATTCTAAGAGGCTTTAAATACTCTCTAGGTAGCCTCTGATCACAAGAAGCAGACCTGTGGAAAAATTCCCCGAGCCTGTTCAGCAGAGGCAATCCCTTACCTTTCTCTCAAAGAACAAGAAAGGGTGGAGAGATGGGTACTGCAAACATCTCATTGAGACAAGGCTTCCTTCACATGCTCCCTGGACTCAAAGAATAAATTTTAAAGGGATCTATAGAGTGTTTCACAAAAGGACAAGCCCCAAAAGGGAAGGCTAGTATGTAGACTGTGTCATGACATGAAAATGCTTTACTTTGCATGAGTAATTAATGACATTAGCTCTAAATTGTACTTAAAGCTTAACAAACTTGAAGAATTTTCCCCTAGATTTGTTTCTTTGAAAATGTTTGATTTGTTCCAAGTGTGGAAGACCATTGCATTTTCATTTTTAAAAAATTGCCACAAAGGTTAGAAATTAAGGTAACATCAAGATTATAAAATGTGAAATCCAATTTAATAGTCACAGTACAAGGTTGATAATTTTTTAAAGTAACAGCCATTGATGTTCAGCTGTGTTCGATGTATGCATTGTCTAAAAAATTACTGACTTGATCTTTTGTAGCTTGTTAGGAGAAATTGTATGTGATCCTGGAATAAATAGCAATTTAATTAGGTACTTAATCATTTTTCTGAAGCATTATTTCTTTCTCAAGTCCTAGTTTTTGAAAAAAATTCATGACTTGTGTTGACAAGTAGATTTGTTTTCTGTTTTGTGTGTGAGCCATCATTTCTGTATAAAATTCAACTCTTTTGTTTAGTTAAGCATCATGGTCAAGTGGTCTATCCCATTTCCTTCTCTTACTTTTCCTTCTTTTTCTCTCCAGTTTTTCACAAGCTGTGTATTTGTGCACCTAAGATGTGCCAAACAACTCTTTTGACCTGAAAAATGAAAATATGCTACACAATTTGCTGGTGAGAGAAATTCTCTGAGGCACACTCTTTTTTCCCTGTGTCCTCCCAGTGTCTTGACCGGAGCCTCTATCAACCCTTACTCCAATCTCATAATTGAAAAGAAAAAGAAAACATTGTTCCAGCTCATTCTGGCTTGAAATAGGCCTTTGAGCGGTATTTACAAAGAGTCATTTCCATGACAATATCAAAATCCCTCAATTTCTATTCCATGTTATAAAGAGAAAAATTTCACATTCAAGTGACCCTTCAGATCTGTATTTTTCCAAGGTGTGAGATTGGTGTGAAATGAGGCCATAAAGAAAATGGTTGGGAAAAACTAATCAGCACACCCTAGCCGTTCTTCCCTGGGGTATTAGGAGTCCTGTGTAACCCTCAGCCCTATTTACATGAGTGCTCTGTTGAATATAAGACCCGTGTAAAGCACCTTCTGTAAGGAAACTGAAATCTTATCTACTTCTATTCTAGATTCTGCTGAACGGCCAGATTCATCTAATAAACTCATACTTATATAGGTAAAGGAACATTTCTAAAACATCAAAAATTCAAATAACTGAAGAATTTGTGTAGTTAGCACTTAGTGCAATTGTATCTGCCACATTAAAACTGATAGAAATCATCCTGCAAAGAGAATTTCAGTATTTTCTGCAACTCCAGAAACAGGAAACTCTTAAAAAAAAAAAAAAAAACTGGTGAGATTTTAAAGTGCTAATTCTGTCTATGGCATTTTTTTAAACACTAAGGGAATATACTGAAATGAAACATAAATATCTACACTTTTCAACATTTCTCCTTTTTAAATCCATTTTAAGCTTCAGATAAAATTTCAGATTTTGTAAGAAAGATTTTGACTCTTAAAATTGTACAGCAAATTTGACCCTTACAACAGGAAAACTGTGAATACACTTTGAACTAATGTAAATTTCCTTATATATCTTTCTATGCAAATACTTTGGAGGAAAAAAAACACTACACAAGATCAGAAACTGCTTTTTTTCTCCCCATACTTGGAAAGTAGAAAGTACTGGAACACAAAGTATTATAATAATTGCATGATTATTTTTGTTTTCTCACCAGTGCCAGGATGCTACTAGTGAGATACAGAAATACTAAAAAGAAGTCATCTGAGAACCAAATTTTATCCACCACTTAACTTTAAAAAATATTCATCTTAGCCTCTTCCTTCCCTCAGATTTGACAAAAGCTATTTCAGAAAATTTCAGAGCAGTCACATGGCAGCAAAGAATGAAAAGATAAAATAGTAATTACATAATTTGAATTAGATTAATATTAATTCCAAAACCAATGTGCAAAAAATAATAAACTTCTGCATCACTTTATAGACTTAAAATGCATTTTGTATGAACTACCTTATTTTCCAGAAGTCTGGGAGACTCTGGGCATGTGACCATGTTGTAAGAACAAGTCAAGTACTGTATGTGAAGTCATGAGGTGAAATTTTCTGGCTGAATCCATTTATGTGGCCTAAAAAGAGTTGAATTCGCGTTCTTGGTGTCTCTATTAAAAACATGGATACCTTTGGCTAAGGAGCACAGATACCGAACAGTTTCAATATTTTCCCTCTAAATTTGTGACTAGAGGAAAATGAGGAAACGTGGTAGAAGAAAAATCCATTAGAAAGCAAAAGGCTCTGAGGTCTTCTGTTCAGCATGGTGGTCTGGTCAGCGAGCAGACCTCTTCCTGTACAGCTGGGCTGAACGATGTTTTTGTCCACAACCCACGAGGTAAGAATTTTTCATTCCAGTGTCACGTTCCATCCTCCTTTTCCTGTGGTGTCTCTTTCTCAGTTTTGGAGCTTATATGATTTTAAAAAATTATATATATATATATTAATCTTAGGGCATAGTGAGTATCTGTTAGATTTCGAAAAGATGGTGTATTATTTTCCTCCTTCTATGTTGTATATAAGACCTTTCTATTGCAAACATTTTGCTCAAAGTATTTGCACTTGCCTTACATTCAGTAAAGGATGCTACTTTCTTGGAAACAATGCTTAGTGAACACAGGTTATGGTGTTGGAAATTCTAATCCTGGGTTAGGTAAGGTATTTAATCTTTCTGACCCTTAAGTTTCCCATCTGAAAACCGGGAGTCATAGTACACAACTGCCAGCTTTGTTAGGAGACAAATAAGTGAGGTGAAAAAGTATTGCTAGTGTACTGTTAAGTGTACAAATTATTACTGGTGCTATTCCTCATAGAGGCAAGACTTCTGTATAATTTTGTTTAAAGTCTTTTTCATAAAATTGAGTTGACTAAATGGAGTGACTCAAGGGATTGACTCATTCAGTTTTGTTTTATGTAGATGAAAGTAGTGATATTTTTGCCTTTCATTTTGTGTAGACGAAAGTAGTGATATTTTTGCCCTTTGAGCATTTATTTAATTTTTACTTGGGCAGTGAGAATTTTGAACATGAGTCTAAATATTCATGTGTAAAAGACATATATCCTTTCCACATCTTAATTATAGCTCAAATCTTCATTCTTATATTTGGGGTTCACATACCTTTCGGGAGGTTATTTAAAGTTTTACTGGGCTTATAGAATATGAGGGTATAGGGACAAGAGTGGAACAATTCTTCATTAGTCATTGATATACCTTGGTTAGTATTGGCAATTCTTGGGCAAAATCTGGAAAAACTCAGTTCTCACAAGCTCTTCAGTTAGCCAACTATTTTCATAAGACAATGAATAAAAAGTTTGAAAGTTTGAGGAAAAAAGGTTTTGTAGTAATGCCCCTTTCATTTTGCATTCAAAATGAAATTTCAAAATATCAAATTTTTTTCACACTGGTATTTTTAATGCTTTGATGAGGAAAGCTCATTTTTCTTTCTTTGGGCTAATTAATAAAAAGGAAGCTTTCCCTTGACCTGATACCTCATCTTTGGTAAACAGACAAAAAGTTAATTTTAAGTTTGGAGAACACAGCTTCTTCACTGCTTCCTTTTGAGAGTTTGGCGAGCTACTCTCCCTTTTATATCTGAGACAATGGGTAGCAATGATATTTAATTAAAATATTTTCTTTCTCGTTTGGGATAAGCATCTTTTATTCTCTAGAGGAAATATTATTAAGTATTGAGTTGGGTGGGTGGCCTCTAGGATGATGACAAGTGGCTTTCACCTCCTGGTATTCTTGGACTTGTGTAATCCCCTCCCTTAGTCCATAGGCATGACCTATGTGACCAATAGTGTTTTAGTTACTTTTTATTTGTTGCTGAGACAAAATACTCGATGCCCAAAATTAGGGAAGGAAAAGTTTATTTCTTACAGTTCTCCAGGAATTTCAGTCCATACTTAGTTGGCTCCAAGGCAGCATGGCGTGGCAGGGCCACCACTTATGGCTGCCAAAAGTAGCAAGACATGCAAACCAGGAAGAGAGAGAGAGATGGAAGAACCGCATTCCTCTCTTCCTTACCCTGAATGTTGGCTCCATCCCTGGATGGGTGCAGCACTCACATCACCAATCCCAGCACCACACAAAAAAACAATCACAAATGCTGGACTCAGCCCCATCCAAATTATGACTCTTTGGGGGGAGACCCAGGGTCATCCAATACATTCCACCCCTGAACCTCCAAGGACTCATGTACATCCTTAATACAAAAGACATTTAGTCCATCTCCAAGAGTTGCCATAGTCCTAACAGTTTCAGCATTGCTGAAAAGTCCAAGTCCCAAATCTCCTTCGAGGTCTATGGCAAACTCTTATCTGTAACCCCCTGTACAAATGAAAACAAGTTAAGCACTTCCAACATATAAAGGCACAAGATAAACATTACCATTCCAAAAGTTACAAATATGGGAATACAAAGCATTGGAACCAAAGCAAGTCCAAAATCCAGCAGGGCAAACTTTAAGTCCTGGAGTTCTACACTCAGCATCTGAAGCAATCTGGTTGCAAGCTCCAAAAGGCTTGAGTGACTCCACCCTCCTGGCACTTTCAGGGGTCTTAACTTCCACAGCTTTCCTTGGATGATCCATATTCCTTGGCTTCACCCTTGCATCTTTACACATCTGCAGGTGAGGTGCAAGCTGCCTTAGCCTTTTCTGTGCATTTTCCTTGCACCTAAAACTAGTGCCATATGGATGCCACCAAGGTCTGCTGCCAGCTGGAGCAGTAGCCAGGCTTTTGTCTCTCTTGGCTGTAGGGGTTGACTGCCTGGATCACTGAGCTCTCTGAACCTGATTGTGAGGAACAGCTTCTCTATGCTGCTGCCGTTCTGGAATCTAGTGTGGCCACTGCCATTCTGGAACCTGGTGCAGCCACTACCCTTTTGAAACCTCCTGTGGCCTCTGTTGCCACTCTGGAAGATGGTGCCCTGTGGCTTTTTCCTCCAATCAAACTCTTTCACCTTTGCTGGCTTCAGGCTGCAAAGGGTGGAGCCCACTGCTTCTTGGGCCATCTTTTTTATTCCTTTGTTCCTTCTCAGCAGTCAAGGTCTCAGTTCAATCTTTATAGTCCACAGCTTCCTGGCCAAACTCACAAGGTTTTAAATCACTATGCTTGGCTCTTTGCTCTTGATTCCCAACATAAATCTGGCTAAGAGCCCCCAACAGTAGCCAGGCCACCATTTCAATATTTGGCTGCCTTATAATTTCTTTTTTAAGACTAATCAGTCCTTTGCCCTTAATCTCAGTCTCAGGCAAAGTCTCTGGGCACAGGCAAACTGCACACAAACTTTCTGTAAAGCCATAACACACATCATGTGGAGTCCAACAACCAATGTGGTCCTTCTTCTCAGCAGAAACCTCCCGAGCCTGGTACTTACTGGCAGGCTTTCTATCAGCCTTCTGGTCTCCTGAGCTCTGACTAGAATCTCCCATACAGAACAGTCTAAGCTATTCCAGTTCTATGCATTGAGGTGACATCTCTGAACCTTTCCAAACTCTTCCCACAAGAGCCTGGTCTTTACCAGCAGGCTTTCTATCAGCCTTCTGGTCTCCTGAGCTCTGACCAGAATCTCCCATACAGAACAACCTAAGCTGTTCCAGCTCTATGCATTTAAGCAACATCTCTGAACCTTTCCAAACTCTTCCCACAAGCCATCCCAAAGGCTCTGGAACCACATGGTCAGGCTTAGTCACAGCAATGAACCCACTTCTGGTACCAAATACTCTCTTAGTTACTTTTTACTCATTGCTGAGACAAAATACCTGATGTCCAAAATTAGGGAAGGAAAGGTTTATTTCTTACAGCTCTCTGGGAATTTCAGTCCATACTTAGTTGGCTCCAAGGCAGCATGGTGTGGCAGGGCCACCATTCATGGCTGCCGCAAGTAGCAAGGCATGTGAACCAGGAAGAGAGAGAGAGAGAGCAAGAGCTGCATTCCTCACTTCCTTACCCTGAATGTCGGCTCCACCCCTAGGTGGGTGCAGCACTCACATCACCAATCCCAGTGCCACACAACAAAACAATCATGAATGCCAGACTCAGTCCCATCCAAATTATGAGTCTTTGGGGGGACATAAGATCATCCAGTACAAACAAGATCTCAGGAGAAATGACAGTGTACAACTTCTGAAGCTTGATCCTAAAAGGCAATGTAGTTTGTGACTTGACTTCTCTTGAATCTCTTCTACCTGGGTCTGTGTTGGAAGAATCCCTAAGCAGCTTCATGGAGAGAAACTGAGGTCTGCCAACAGCCATGGGGAACTGGCCAGTGGTGTGAAGGAACATTTTCAGGAACTGAACTCCAGACTCAGTCAAACTTTCAGATGACCGTAGTCTCAGCTGATATCTTGGCTCATGAGAGAGCGTGAGCCAAATGACATTGCTCAGCCACTCCTAAATTCTTGTCCAACAGAAACTGTGTGTGAGGTAACTAATTATTATAATTTTAAGCTAGCAAGAATTAGAATAATTTTTATGTAGCAACGGACAACTACTACACAAGCATGTAAAGATTCTTATGAATAGATGCAAAGGTTTTGTCCCCTGCTTTTTGCCCTCCTTTTATAATGTATGCAAATTATATTTTGGAAATGGAATGACTTGTTTCATGGTCAGGCATTTTCCAAATGACAGTCCATCTTCGTCAAGGTCATTTCCCGCCCTTCAGAAGGAAGATTAGCATGTCAAATATCATAGAGTCTTAGAAGACAGTCCAGAATTGTTCTGAGTTTGCAAGACTTGCTTAGCCCTTTGATCTCCCTCTCTTACTTCTGTTTCAGTCTTGATGCAGTTGAGTGGCACTCAGTAAATTTCTATTTCTGTGCCAAGCTGTAGGGAGAAGGGAGCAGGAGGGGCTCTCGGCTTTCTCTATTCCCCTCTGCTTAGGTCTAGCACAGTTATGCTTTCTCTCCAGGGGCCATATCCCCTTATGTCTTCTCTATAGGAACTTACAAAGTCTCTGCTCTTGTCACCAGCCAGGAAATTTAATCCTGGTCTTCCTGCATGTGGTGGTGGTAGTGTGGGTGGTGGTGGTGTGTGTATGTGTATGTGCATAGCTGACAGATTCAAAGTTTTTTCCATTTCCTCTAAATATTTGCATTCTACTTCAGATATTTTGCATTTCCATCCCTAGATATTTGGACATTTAAACCAGAAAAACTTAGACTATTCCACTTTCTGTGTTGTTTCACACTTCTCCATACACATCTTCCCTGTCTGAATGGGAGGAAGGGAAGGATGAAATACTGGAAGAAAAAAGGAACATATGGTAATTTCTCAAAATTATGACCCATTGCACTTGCAATAATTTAAACAGATGCTTCAAGATTTACCTAGATACTGTCCTGAAATTATAAGGGGATAGAAATATTCAAAAGTGATGGCAGTCACCAGGAATGAAATTTAAGGGAAGTTTTGAGACTTCTGTGGGACCTAGATGTTTTGGAAAATTTAACATCATTCTTAGGTATCCCTTCCCATAATATGCAGCACAATAATCTACATTAGATATATTTTAATATCACACAGTAGCTATTGATTTACTTTAAACAGTCCACATGCAGACAAGCTAGTTCTCAGCATTATTGTTGACTGAGAAGGTTGAGGGCTGCCTATCACCTGGAAAGCTGTGCAAATGTAGCCCCCCATCTGGTTTGGACTTCATTGCTGTTTTATTTAAGGATGTGATCATTTCTATTCCTCAAGATACTTACTTACCTATTGACTAATGAACTCAATAACCTCAAAGATGATTATGTTAAGTATGAGATTCATTAATCAAGGCAAGAGAAAAAGGTGATTATTAGTTGGGAGAAGTTTGTCTTCTAGTAGTTCGTACAGCACTAAATGATGTATGTACAAAAATAAGTGAAGAGAGGCCGTGCTGAAGAAATGGAACAGAAGAGAAGGAAAGACACACACACAGAATTCTGATGACACCAGCTGTTTGCTTGAAATCTGTATACTCCTGAACTCTTACACAGAGTGATAAATTCCCTTTTCTGATGAGGCTGGTTTGACTTGAGTTTTCCACCACCTTCAACTGAAAGAGACCCAACTCTCAGTTCCTCACAATAGTGGTCAAATAAATGCTTGACGGAAAGTCTAAAGTGTGGTGGAGGCAGAGTGCGCCAACAGCCGCCCCTCTTCCTGATGCTTTCCTTTGGGCAGAGACATCTCTGTCAGTTGCACCAGGTCTGTGGCTTCCATCCACATAGCCCCTATGCTTTAAGCTGTCCCCTCTCTGCGACGCATGTAAGAACGCTGTCCTGAAAGAAGGCAGCTGGGCTTGAAAGACAATCTGTGGGTCTTAGTTCTTGAGTATTTAGGCACTAGAGTCCCATTTTCCAGAACTGGGTTGGCCCAGTTCTCTATATTCTTCTGTGTTAGTCCCCCAGAGTTCCAATTTCATCTTCTCTACCTTCCAGAAGATTTCAGAAGCACTTAATTTAGCTATGCTAAAATAATATGTAGAATATGTGTTTCCTTAACCTTCGACATCATTATACACCTATGTATAATTTATATAAGTAAATGTCAGCTTACTTTTTCTGTGCATTTCTCTCTACTAAAATACTTATTTTTCTAAGTCAACTCATATTTGACTCAATGCGTTACTCTGAAATGTTCAACTAGCGACAATTTAGAAACAAGTTTGGGGAATTCTTACTCTATCTTCACCCACTGAATTGGGTTCAGTCTTTTCTACTGCCTTTGTGTTTGTGTCATTCTTATTTATTTATTTATTTATTTTTATTTTAAACAAAAGGAAAGTAAGAAACCAAAGCAAAACAATTTCAAAACCAGCCAAAAAGAGAGTAACAATCATCAGCATTCTTCTATCTAGATGTTTTGTGTCATTCTTCTACCTAGATGTTTTGTAGACTCATTCATTGAATGTCATGGAGATTTGGAGACACACAAGATAACATGGAGAAGAAAATTGGTCTCTTTTCATTCTTAAATTCTGTACCATTTGTTCTCAACATAGCTCACATCAGGGGTCATTTTAGAAGTTTTCTCACCGAATTCTATGACTCCTATTGCATAGAATTTTTAAGCGACTACTTTGGCTTGATTAGCAGAGGTCCAGCCAAACCAGTTCTGACCATAGTGCCTAGGAAGCTAATTTTTTCCCCCGTCTGTGTAAAGGAACACATGCTTCTATGCAAATAATAAATTGCTAGTCTCTAAAAATTTCTCTGTGGTGTCTAATTTGTAATCTTTAAGTATTTATGTAGGCTCTGAAGATATTTTATCTTGTAATATTTTTGCAAGTGACCAAACCTCAGCAATATGTAAACATTTTCTCATTTAGAAAAAGAAAAAACTTTAAGTTGTCAGTCAAGATTGCCCACTTTGCAGTGGACTGTTTTTAGCAGCCAGACATTGGAAGGCTCATTGTAATTTACATGGCAGACAAAGCTCTGTGCAGCTGCCCGCATAGATGCCTCCCCGCCTGCTGCTTTCATCCTGCATCAAAGTGCTCTATTTTCTGTGACATTTTAACTTTTTAGAAAGAGAAGGAAAGCATGGCATATAATATTAGTCTGTGGCTATCTTCTTGGCGAGGCTGCTGGGCACATGAACATCTGCAGAGAAAAGCTTTGCCAGCTGATAGGAAAACATTGTCGAGTGTTGCTTCCGCAGTTGGTGGAACCTTTGCTACAAAGGGGAGAGACGCGTCCCTGTCTTCCTTACTGTGGAGAATACTGAAGCAAGCAAACTAGATGGAAATTTCTAATAAGAGACTCAAATGCATAATGGATATAACTGTTTTTCAGGAAGAAAAAGAATTGTCGTCTTGAATAGCTAAATTTAACACAATAGTGCTTTTTAAATCTCTCTTTTGAATCGAATGACCCCCAGGGAGATGTAGTAAAAATGAACTACTGCTTTTGTGCCTGACTAAGATAAGCTGGTTTTGGAATGGAGACTGCTTGACTTCAATCCGTGTCACACTATTTAGGAGGTGAGGGAAGAACAGCCCAGTGCAACATTTTGAACCAGTGGACTCACCAAGGACTTTGTGCCCTAAGCATGACCCACTGCTTTCGTAAGTGGGGTTTGATAATAGCACTGACAATGGCAAAGAAAAGTGCCTCCTCAAGATGCTTTGAAGACATCTGATTTCCAAAATGAACTGAGAACATACTCTAAAAACCCACACAAAAAATTTAAACATACACTGAGAGGTTAGTCCCCATCCCCTAACAGATTCAGAGTGTGTCAAACTGTTACTAACTCAGTCATCTCTGTGTATTTTAATCTAGGAAACAAAAGCATGCTAATGTAAACCTAAGAGATTTATTCAATTAAAGATTATTTCTTTTAGACACGGTAACTAGGCTTTTATATACAATTTCTCCAAACCTAATGGAAATTGAAAAAATAAAAAGTAAATTACCAACAAAACCAAAACAACAGGAAGTGTCCTATAAGTAATATCACATGAGGTAGGATATTTAAAAACATTAAAGGTGAAAAAGCTGTATATAAAAGTGCATGCGCAGTAATGTATCCAGTAAGGCCTATTGCAGTGCATACACATATACAGCAAAATAATTGAGAAGTTATGTTAACAGTGATTATTTCTAAATAGTAGTATTATGGAAGGTTATAAATCTCTTCTTTGGACTTTACTATATTTTTCAAGTTTTCCGCCATTAATGGTTATTCCTTAAAAGTAGAGGGGCAGTAAATACAAAATACCTGAAGTTTTGCACAAATGTTTTCTATGGTATTTCCTATTTAAGTGGAACTACAATTTTCAAATGAAAAGCTAGCCAAAATTCTAACTAGATTGCAGAGCCTACATTTCCTTCTGCATCTCCTTGCAGAGTTTGCTACCTTTTAAGACCTGGTTAGATTCGCTTTTATTTCTCCACACCACTGTCTTTCCACTGGAAATGATGCAATAACTGCTTTTGCTGGTACTTCTCACTGCTCTCACAGAAAACTAATGTCTACAGTCCTTTTAAAATGTGTTACAAAACCATCTCCCTTCTGGAAGTCTTTTCTGATTAAATCTATTTTACTTTTTAATGCAAATATTCATCTTTTGTACATTAACGAGACTACTTTCTGATTGTTGTTATGCCATTTAAAAATCCTTCACAAATTAGTAGAACCATTCTTTTATATCTGACTGTCTCTTACAGGATAAATTCTCAAATAATGGAGAGTAGGTCTTTGCTGGTTTTGCTTCCTGTGAAACAACTGAAAGAATGATTCTATATTAATCATGTGGCTAAAAAATAGATAGCAGCAGGTAAATCAGGAATCCTTGAGAACTGAGTAGTGGTATTGGGCAAAAGCCCAACTTTTGATTAGTAGTTGAATTAAGGCTCTGCTGATGTCTGTTTAACTACATCGGTTACATCTGAACTATTGCAATTCTGTGGGTTTGGAGGAAGGTGTGTCTTAGCTATCTGTTCCTCATTTTGCATGGACTGGTTTTTGGTATAGGACCCCTAGGAAGTTGGTCCAATTTCAGATTTCATAATGGCTTTCTGACTGCCTTCTGAGGCTCTGTTTGTTGTTTCTTCATTTCAGATCGTGTCTGAATTTGGGTTTGTGTTATTCTGAATTATTTTAATGTCTTTCAGTTAAGCTATAAAATCATAGGAGTTGTAGTATTAGAGGATATTTTCAGTGTGGACAATTGCTAATGTTCTCTTACAGAGAATAGTACATGGAATGGAAATCATTTTCATTTTATATATTTAGGCTGCTTTCTGGCTTAATATGTTCTTTAAGTGTGATATTTGACAAAGGGTCAGAATCAGTTGGAAAGGTTTTTTGTTTATTTGTTTTTGAGACAAAACTTAGCTATGGAGTCCAAGCTGACCTTGAACTCATGATCTTCCTAGCTCATCCTCCTGATTGCTGCGAGTATAGGTGTGCGTCACCACATCCAGTAATTGGAAAGTTTTGAAAAGGAGTTAGTACATGAATGAGTCTTCTTCCTTTCTACAAGCATTAGGTTTTTAAAAGGAAATTCAGGAACAACTACTTTCTACAAAAAAAAAAAAAAAGTAACAATAAGAGGGGAAATTTGGTGTATAGGGAAGGAAGCTACCTGATAGGCAATTGCTTATTTCTGCTCTGAGTGTGGCTTCTGTCACATTTAACCAGATACACTTGTCCACCCGCCTGTGGCATCACTGTTGCTGAGCCAGTCTGCTGGTGGTGAGGGAGAGCACTGGAATGATATCAATATTTCCTTCACTTTAACCTGCATATTTGATAGGAAACATAGCTCTTAGGTTGGGATTTTTCAGCAGCTATGTTGATTGACGACCAATTTCTTATACTCCCTTTGTGTTCTGCAGTTAACGAAACAAAAAGATACCCTGAATAAGTGTGTTAGAAATGTGTTCTTTCTGAGTGACAGAAAAGCCAAAGATAGACTAGGATCAGGTAATCCTAAGTAGTTACTTTTTAAATTTTGTTTTATTTTGTTTTCTCTGGCTTGTGTTGTGGTAGAGCCATACCTGGCTTCCAAGTTTTCAAAATGCTAGCAGAATCAAGGAAACTTTTCTTTCCAGTTTATTGTGTCTCTGATTAGCAGTTTTGGAAACATGATGAAGAGAGTAGTTTCCAAATATAATGCTTGCAAGCATATTAGAAATTACTAGAGCTCATCATCTATGGGCCATTCTGTTGTTGTATACCCCTGCTCTCAGAGAATAGAGAAATGTAAAATTATGTAATTCATATACACCTCACTCCAGACAAACTCCAGCTCCCCCACAGTATACAGATATGCCACTACGTGGTATGTACTTGAACTTAAATACAAATTTTCTTAAACATTTAGCACGTATATTTAGCCCATTTACTGATGACCCTACGCCCATAGGGATCTTGTGCCAAGTTTGGAAACCAACCTTCTTTGTGTCTGTGACACAACACCTGAAAGTCACCATTTGTGAAGAAGGCCATCAACAATTCAAAGGCTTGACTCAAAATATGACTCTTGTCCTCTCTTGGCTCCAAATCTAGACCTTTTGGTTGCTGCATGGTGAGACCTACTCAGACCTGACTAATGCAGACCTCCCTTACTTGGCAACCAGTAAATTAAGCTTTGCTTCAAATTGCTCTTTGGTAGTCATTCTTTGACACAGAGTAAGTGTAATTGGCAAGCTAGATGGCAGAGACAAGATTGTGGCTGCAAGAAGAGTATGTGACTTCATTCCTCGTTGTTAAAGTCATTGCACTTACTTCTACACATCACTGTGAAGCCCAAATAAGTTACCACAGGCAAAATGCCAAGGACAGGTTCTGTTGTATGAAATGCTGATCTATTAATAATTCCATAATTTGGGAACATTTATGTAAATTCCCAGTGAGGACAAATGCACAGGCTCCTGGAAACTACTGACTATAGATTGAATTATGAGAGACTTCAGCCTGTAAGGAAACATTTTAAATTGAGAGTAAAACTACAGTTATAATGCCATATACTTAAATAAAAGGCCCAGATATTAGTTACTTTAAATAATTCACTTGAGGAGATTTGTGAAAAATACAAAGTTCTTGAGACTCTAAGTTAGTGGTGTGTGTGTGTGTGTGTGTGTTCTAAAAGTTAAAGGCAGGCTAGAGCAATTCTCTATTTCTAGAAAAGCCTTTTAATTTGTTAATGGCTTCATTATGTGGGAGCAAACTCAAGAAGACAGTGAGGAGAAAACAAATATTCTAATAACATCACTTGAAAGTGCTCGGCTGTAGCTTCCAGTAGCTAATTGTCGTGGCTGGGAGAGCAAATCACAGCTTTGGAAAACATCAGACTGTCCACTTGTTGGGAAAAGCTGTACTCATTGCCTGCCCTGGCCTCCAGCTCCTACTGAATGTGATCCCTGCCCTGCTCACAACACACCGGGTACTGCTGTGTGGGAGAATTCGCATTTCACAAAAGCACTAATGCTGGATGAAAGACCCTGATATGAAGCGGTAATTATCACTAGCATGTGTGTGCACATTCGTAGGCATGTGTTTTGAGAGTTTGTCTAAATAAGATTGTGCCTTATAATTTCAATGCTACACGGATTTTAAGGTTAATTTTCTTTCCTGCCCCTTACTCAATTAGAGTACCAGATGTCTACTGACATGCCTTAAATGTCACTGCAGAAAACAAGTCTAAAGGTTAGTTCTTACTGTGTTTTCAAGACCTACTGATTTTTTTCCCTACCTCTTTGACAAGCATGCTATTGAATTTGATTAGAGATACATAAAAGAAACACTGGCCTGTCTATTTAGGGAATGTCTCAAGAGTTTTATATTTTGATGCCAGGGATAGCAAAACAAGAACAATGGGTAACCTGTGTTTGGGAAGAAAGTCTGCCAGACTAGTGAATTAAGTCTTGGTTTTGTGGCTCAAGACTTGTCTCTGTCAATGTTCTAATTAAGAAACAAAAGGCTGGTGGAGACAGAACTAGTGAAAGAAAACTTTCCATCTCTCCCTCTGTAGTATTGAGAACTACTACATAAGATTAAAAAGTGCTCAGAAACATAACTTACTTGACTACATTGTACTAGTATGCTGAAGTGGCCTCCTCTTTTTGCTAGTTTGATCTGTATTAGGTAAGGTATCAATCAGAGGTCCTCACTGAAGTCAGAAAGTGATGTGACAGTTTCTCAGCCCTTTCAAAGATCATACATAACCGTGACCTGTCTAACTGCAAAGGAGATAAGTTTTTTCTTTACATATGATGGATGTCACAGTTATTAGCCTCTCAAAACTGGCTGAAGGGCTGGAGTATACCTAACTAGTGGAGGTATCAATTCCCAGGACTGGAAAAAATAAATAAAAGTTAAGGATCAAAAACCTTATTAGCTGAAAATGGTCAAAAAATACTCAAATGGAAATTCAAAATAATGGCTCCTTCAAATGAAGTGTTTTCTGTTTTATACATATGAGTTATTACTGTTTATCGAGATATAATTTGTACATTCAGTAATATGGAATTCAGTGCATTTTAATGAATTTGTAAAACCGTGTAACAACCACCAAAAACAAGATATAAAATAATTCCTTATGGATATAATATAATTCCTTATCAATCAGTACCTTCCCCTGCCTCTGGCCACTGGAAGTCCCTGGTCTTTTTTTCTCTATTTTTTTTTCTTTTCCAGAAACTGGATCATTCTGTATGTGTTCTTTTGAATCCAGCCTGTTTCTCTTGGTATAATGCTTTTGAGACTTACCTGTCATGCTATATGTATCTGCAATTCTTTTGTTTTTATTACTTTGTAAATAAAACTATCTGTTCATCAGCTGATGGGCATTTAACTTGTTTCTAGATCTTAGTATTTATGAATTTGCTGTAACTATTCATATGTAGGTTATTATGTAGACACAGGTTTTTATTGTTCTAGTGTAAACAACTACATGTAACTTCATAAGAAACATTTTTCCACAGTGGAAGTTCCACCAGCAATATAAGTGTTTGAAATGCTTTTCATCCTCTTCAGTTTTTTGTCAGAGTTTTGAAAATTTGAAACATTCTTACAGATGTGCAGTGGTACCTCACTGCTTCTTTCAAATTTTTGTAATCAAGTTTGTAAAAAACACATCGAATAATTGAAGGTATATAGGACATCCGAAAGACAGTCTCTGTTATTTTCTTAGAAGTGGTCACTGGCTCTTCACTATGTTCTCCTATTCATGGTGGACCACTGAGCTATCATTAATGAAAAAATGTAAGTACCTGATACCTAGGCAAACAGCAGACACAACTGTTGAACAGATAAATTGTTATATCTGCAGAGTAATAAGAAAGAACTGGAGATGCATATAGCATGATAGACGAATCTCAAAAACATTATACCAAGAGAAATTATATATAAAAAGAATAAATACAGAATGCTTCAGTTAGTATTCGGAAAAGAAGAAAATAGGGATGGAAGACACGTCAGGGATTGCTAATAGATGGAGGTAAGAAGGGGACTGACTGGCAGGTATCATAGGAAATGTTCTATATCTTGGTTTTGATGGCTGTTATATGGCTTTCAAGATATCTTGGGGTCTTACTATCACAGAATTGATATAAGAATCATCACAAGTTTTTGTACCATCCCCCATCACTGCTTTCAACAAAATATGTCAGAGAACTGCCTACCAGTAGAATATTTCTGATCATCATCTCTGAAGCTGAAAAGTAGACAATTATTTCCCACAGTCCTCCAAGCTTAGTTTCATTAAAAAAAATTAGCTATTGCCACAGTGAAAGAAGGCTCAAAGTTGTTAGAGCTACAGCATCAATTTGCTTTTTTTTCCCCCAACTTTTCAAAATTTGGGCAGCTTTCTGATCGCCTGTATTTTGATTATTTGCTGGGTCTCATGATCACTTGATGATGTTACTTTTCCTCCTGCTTTTTCTAACTTTTGGCTAGTTTGAGGCACTCCTTTGTCTTTCTTATGTATGGGTAAAGCTGAGAAAATGGTGTTTGGCCTCCTCTTTCCAGTTTTGACTAGACTAGTACCTTCTCTTCTCTACTATACAAACATGGCGGGGCCCTTCTTGACTAGGTTCCTTTGCATTTATGTATTTCTTTTTATTTTTTTGTTTAGAATGTTTTTGTCCTTCTCTCTGACTGTGAAATTCTTACTTATCCTTCAATGTCAGATCAAATGTCATCTCCTGTAATGCTAAATTCCCTCAGCACTGTTAGTCACACCAGCCGAACTCTGCTCTTGTATTTTGAGAAATAATACATTGCCAAGAGACAATCAATTCACATCTTGTATCCTCCTTAGACTCTGCACTCCCAGGAATAACCATAGATTAATCATTGTTGACTTCACACATGTTGCACACCCAACAAGTATTTTTGAATGACCCTTTAAATCTGAAAAAAAGAAAGCTGTATTCAAGTGCAGAAATATCCTTCAATTTAGAAAAGGAATGAAGAGAAGCATTTGCTAAACAGGCATGTTTATTAAGTAAAAGTCAATCATGTGTTGTTTGGCAAAGTGGTAGTTGTAAGATTTGAATGATCTCAGAAGTTGATTCGTTTTACTTTTTCCCAATCAATGTGGTTATTAGTCTCATGTTATGGAAAAGTCAAAAAAATTAAAAGAATCTTGTGACTCTCATTTCCATTGCTAGACTATGAAATATGCAGACACACATGTGCAAATATGTGATTTTTTGAACCATGTAAACAAAATATTACGGCCTCTGAGACTAAATAGATAAGTAATAAATCTAAATATATTCCACATGATACTTGAAACATACTTATGCTCCAAAAATTTGTTTTTTATGTGAAATTCAAGTTTAACTTCATGTCTTGTATTTTATCTGGCAACCTTAATGAAGTGAAATGTTTTCGCTTCACATAGTATAATGGGAATACAGATGATGTTCTTGGAATTCAGCTTAGAAACATACACTGGATAGTGTGATGCTATTATTTTCCCCAGACTGGTCAGTATAAGTCAACTCAGATAATGACCATTTTAGGAGGGTGGACTGCAAGACCAGAAGAAGAAGTGGGAGTAGTAAAAATCAGTGTCTATGCGGCCATTAAAGTGAAAGATGACAGCATTTAAAGGTCTGTAACTATGGTAGATTAAAGAGGGCCACAAATTCCTAACTACTATTCTCATTGACAGTAGAAGTCTATTGCTTTTCCTTTGAATGTAGATGGCTCTGTAACTACTTTGATCAACATAATAATTGCAAAAGCGACATATGACAATTTTTAAGCCCAGTCCCCCAAGAACCTACCAGTTTCCACTTCCTGTCTATTAGAACACTTTTTGGGGGGAACTCTCAGCCTCTATCTCAAAAATCTAACTTCCCTGATATTGTCACGCTGGAGAAGCCATGTGTGGACCCTTGGGTGGACAGTGTACCCGAGCCCCGCCTTGTGCCATCCTCATCAAATGGAATGAAAGAAAACTGTTGTGCTACCAAGTAAACTCCTTCAGTACCACATGGAGCAGAACTACCTAGCTCAGACTTACCTGAATTTCCAACAATTTCTATTGTTTTCTTAAGCTACTAAGTTTTGGATAGTTTTACAACACGGAAATAGATAAACAGAACAATGAATATTACCAGTAATTCCCTAACCCTAGAATGGCTTAAGAGAGGAGTGCTTTTGCATATTCAAACTTCTTCATCTCCTTGTTCATTTGCCAAGGAAACCTTGCTTGGAATGAAATCTTTCCCAGCATGTTGTACATAATGGAGTTCATAGTCAAGATGCCTCAGCTGAAGCTTAACTAGGATCCAGAGTCACATGTTTTCTTTGTTTCAGACTCCCCAGAACCCAGAGGATGTTCTGTATCCCAGCAGAGAAGACTGAAACATGTCTGAGACCTAATGTCAGAGGCAGGTTAACCACAAGGAAATGTGCAAACCTGAACTGGATGTAGAGGTAGGCAGAGAGGAAGCACAGGAGAAGTGTCAGCATTGAGAAAGGCTGGCCATACATGTACAGGCAGGAGCAAGAGGTCCGGACTGAAAACACCAACAACTGCTCCTGCTGTAACAAAGAAACTTTCCTCAGGAAGAAGGGAAGGCTAAGAGAATGCAGTGAGAATCTGAAAACCCCACAGGGAGCGTGAGCGAGAGTCCCAAAGGAGAATGATGCAAGGAGACTGAGTCTCTAACCCAAGCCACCCAGGGCCAAAAGCCTTTACTAATTCCTTTGTGAGGAAAGATTAAATAAGGCCACACCTGGGTTATATGTATTCTGTAATTACTGATACTTATCTAACTTAATTGTTGAGTCAATCTGTTTCTAGTTTTACTTCGGTTATTCTCAAATAAGGTCTTTTGTTTTCTAAAATATAGCACCCAAGATCTCCATGTAGATATTGTTAAATGAGAAGTATATGAACCTGGGTGATCTTAGCTTAGTTGGTTATGTTCTTGGTGCTCAAGGATAGTTTAGGTTTGAATCAGCAAGGGCCCTTGTATAACAGATACTAGTTATATAACACACCCAGGGAGAGACTTGCTTAGTTTATACACTGCTAAGGGACCCTTTCACACACATTCAGCTTTTCAGAAAGCCATTGCTTTATGTAACGTGATGCAAATCTGCAAGAGAAACGTGTCTTTCCATTTTACACTTAAAACCTGGCTTCCTTTGTTCTATGTAGACTTGAAAAATAATTTAATCTAATGAATATGTATAATGATTATAATAATTATTCAGTCATTATATGAACGCGTCTTACAAGGAAGTGCAAAGCTTTTAAACAAGCCACTTCTAAAAACCATCACAGCCTATTGCATGCACCAGCAGAGAAGCCCTGATTTGGCATGTTACTGTATTAACTTAATAGGCTGAGTGAATTCCTAGGTTAGCTGAGGTGGGCCCCTTGGAAGACCTTACAAGTATTTTATTAGGAGACAAAGAGCACATATAAAGGTTTGGTAATATTTTTACCCTGGTATTATTCTTTATATATATTCATAGCCTACAAAGCTAATGCTTTATTCAGAGCCAATAAAGGCTGCATACTGGAAAGCAAATCAGCAGTAGTTTAAATTTATTCAGAATGCATAATGCTGACCACATAACAACAGAAAAACAGTCGTGAAATGCTCTTATGGAGTGGTCGGTTATTATAGCAATAGCTCAGTGGCTTGACATTTTCAGCAGTGAAATATCTAAGCTTCGGAATTTAAAAAAATATCACAGCACATTTTAGTCAGAGCAGCAAAAACATATTTGTAACCATAAGACACTGATTTATTTTCTTGCCTGTTAACCTTTGTGCTGGAGCAATTGCCCCTCTGGCTGGATCATTTGAAGATGAAGTGATCAATTTTGGGAACCTAGCAAGCTGCTGAGCATTTGGAACTCTCAGGGCAGAAGTGGCTAATTACTTGGACTTCAAGCTTAGCTTGGTATATTTGGCTGAATTCAACCTTCCAAGGAGAAAGAATGCTTCTTTGCTGATGTGCTAGAATACGTATGTCAGAGGTAAATTAATGGTAATAACTCCATGAATTCTCAAGAACTGGGTTTCTGGACTAAGTATTCCTCCTCCCACTCCTCTTGGGTTCAGCAAGTCATTGTCTTCGTAATACCTTAGCACTTCCTAAGGACATGCTTGGTTCTTTTCTAAGTATGACCCATTGCTGTATTGCGTACATCACTTTACCTTCATTCCTTGTGCTCTCAGATACCCCAGGCCATGCAGTAAGATGGAAACACACTGTAATTGAAGTCAAGAGATCTAGATTTTGTATTCTCAACCTCCCCTTCCCTGATGAATAACTGACATGTCACTCAGAATTTTGTTCCATGGCTTCATCATTGAGTGACAGTAAAATGGTTAAGAGCCTATGCGCCATAATCAGGGTACCTGGGTTACTCTGTACTTGAGTTTCTTCATGTGAAAAAACAATGGTATTAAAAGCTAACATTATCGTGTTTAGTTTGTGCCAGGCATTTTCCTAAATGTTCACATACATGCTAACACATTCAGCTCTCACAACAACCCTATGAAGTATGTATCTTTATTCTCATTTTGCAGATGACAACTGAAAACTGAAGCAGATGATAAAACTGAAGCAACAACTTGTCCAAGCTTGTACAGACAATGGCAGGGTTTGAACCCAGGAAGTTTGGCTTGAGAGTCTTTGCTACATCACCCACCCCTGATCCTAGGTTTTAAAACCTAACCACCTATGGGTTGTAGGACCAACCTACGGACTTCACAGGAGTGTTCTATGTACCACAGCCATATTACATGTGGCAGCAATGTGCGAAGAACTTAAAATGCTTTAAAATCATAATATATTGTGACTTTCTATGCAAAGTTACTGGTAAGCAACAGGCATCTTTGAGACCCACAACTGTCCAGATAATCTTAGGTGATAGAAACTTGAATGATTGTATCAGGATTTAGTCATTTGAGAAATTCAGAGCCAAGTGTTCCAAAGTGCAAGCATCTGGCATCTGAGTCAGATGTCCGAAACCAGGAAAAGGACAGATAAAGGTTCCATCATCATCAGTGAAAAGCCCAGGGTCAGACAGGTAGTTACTAATTTAGGACAGCAATAAGGAGCCTAACTAGGTAGGAAAAAATATCAACACCTTTTTTCCCTACTAGGCATGTCAGAAACTCTTCATGCTTTCTTTTTTCCCACCACACAAAGCTTCTGGAGATTCCAGATTTCATACCCTGGTGGAACAGAAGACTCAGCAATTAGTTACCACTCCCTGGAGAAGTCACAGTGTTCTTGGAACGAAGGGTGAGAAGGGCTCATTAAAGGGCGTGGCTAGTTTTGGAAGGCTTTTGCTTTACTGTATCACTGCAGAGTAGGCTCGGGTATCCCAGATTAAATCTGATTTGAAGGAAGATAACATCAAATTTATGTTAAAATAAAGCAAAACTTGAAAACAAGCTACATGCAAAATCTATAAAGAAACAGATATCCCATTTGCTACTCCCCGTCACTCACTGCACAAGACAGCCCACCCCACCTGAAAAAATTCTATTTAAACTAATCTTCTAGGATTGCACAACAGCTCACATGACCATGTTTCCTCTAAGCAATTTCTCCTAAAGGCTGGGACAAAGTTGGTTTCTGCCCCCTCAGACTTAATATGAAAGTGGCACAGTGTCAGCCTGCAGACTACATTTCATCTTTTGCCACAGAGATGTAATGTTTTGAAAGAATTGAATTACTGAGCATCATGATTTATAAGGCAGATGAGTTCATATAAAAATCCTTATGACTTTGGAGGAACTGGAAGATTGCAACAGTAGGCTCTCCTCCCCACATGACCACAGTGTGGTAAAGGTGAGAAGTGGCTGTTTTCCCAGGTTACCTGCCTATGTCATTTCTTAGCCACTTGCCTAGCCATTGTATTTACAGAGCTTCATTTTGGTGAAAGTGACATCTGGGGCCAGGTAATTCTTTGTAGTGGGGGACAGTCCCGTGCATTATTGGATATTTAGCAGTCGCCCTGGCCTCTACTCATTGGATACCAGTAGCAACCTTCTGTCACTCAGCCCTTCATGCCAACAACCCCACTCTTATTATGACAGCCAAAAACATCCCCCAGACAATGCCAGTGTGTCCTGGGGGAAGGGGAGGGAATGATAATGGCCTTCAGTTGATAACTACTACACTGGAGCCTGCAACTAATAAAACCATATTGTGTATTCTTAATGTTAACATTGCTGCCTTGTTAGGCTCCAAATGTCACACTGCTGAGTAATTGGCAAAGACTGCCTGGGCCTTGTGGTTGTGTTAAAATTCCTGACAAGGTTGAAATATTTTTTCCTTCCAAGTAGCTTTCTTACCAGCCCAAGATTATTGGACCACTAATTGACACTACTAGGAATTTTTTATGTCAGCAATGAATTCATTTTACAGGTAAGAAAAACTGAGTTCTGAGGTGGTAAATTGCCCATGATCACATGCATGGCTGGTGACAGAGCCTGAACTAGAAACTAGATTCAAATTTTTAGCTCACTACTCTTTCTGCTGCATCAAACACTTGAGCTTTAAAGAAACCTTTAAGCATGACATGCAGATATCTTGGTAAATATATTTAACTATGTTTATCATAGGGGATCTTCTAGGTGACTTTAGGTTCACTGTAACTAGTTCTATGTACTTTCAGATGGCATCTCCCTTCTTCAAATAAACTGCATTGTTAAAACAAAAATAAAACAATGCAAAACCTAGCAAGTGCTTTTTTCAGTGACTACCTATCCAGATGTCTTATGCTAAACATATATGATTAAATAATTAATCACAGACTACACTTCATTCAGGCTACCAAATGCCAAGATCATCTTTACACTGCTTAGGGACCTGAGGAAATGAACTCCTTTTGGGGTGCAGGCTCCAAAGTTTGGAGTCCAGAGGGGCACTTCTGCCCTATTTTATTTGATGGTCTACTCTTGAATGTACATTACTGCCCAATGTGTGGCCCAGGTGCTCGCTTGAGAAACAAAGATGCAAGTAGAATCTCTGGCTTGGAAAACATGGGCCCTCAGCCACATTTTGGGGGAACTTGGTTGCCCCTGACGGTGCTACAGAGGTTGGCTATGCAAGGGGTTGGGGAGAAGAGATGGGCTTGCCGGTGGTGCTATTACTGGCTTTTGGGTGCTAGAGTCTCCTTCTAGACACGACTTGTAGGTTCTTTCTGTCTTGAACAAAGAATTGGTCAAGATAAGTGCAAAAGGTAGTGAGGTTTTACATTTATTAAAGGCTTGAAAAAAGAAACATGCTCTGTAGAGTGAGTTTGGGTCAACTAGAAGTAAGAAAAGAAGTACACTCACAGCTTTGGCAAGACTTTGAGAGCTTTCAGTGATAACAAACAGCTTGCTGCAGCACAAATGCTATAGCTTTGCCACCACTGCTCTACAGAACGGGAGCAGACTACTGTGGCCAATATCTCAATGATGGCCATCCCTTGTATCTCCCACTCTTCAGACTGACATCAAGTCTAGGCTGGCCTATCAAAAATTTGCTTGATTTCTCATGAGAAGATTTGAAGATAGCACTCTCTGGTTAGAGGTTCAGGGCTTTGGGAATTGTTTTGGCATGGGTCCTGGAACTTTATAATTGACAAGTCACATTCACTTTCCTAGTCAATTTGCTATGCCCTAATCGCCTGCCTCACTGTCAAAGCTGTGGCAGTCATTTGTAGGAACATCAGGAATCAGTTTCCTCTCCTGCCTCATAGCCTACTCTTCATCCTCCAGAGCCTGGGACCATCGCCCTCATCTATTTACACCTACTCTGTATGCTTCCTGTTCTTGAGTGAAGGCTTTTCCCCCTTGAAACCTGCCATCATTGTAACCTGGTTTGACAGACGCCTGGGTGCTTGTGGCAAAGACAGAACAGGTCATCTGAGACCCTTTGGAAGGGTCCTGCCTTCAGTCATGATAGGTCTTCATCTCCCCAAACATGCAGCAGGTTTGGGCCTTGGAAGGACAAGGGGCTGGATGATGCTTTGGTTCTCTGCAGGTCGTAACTTTGGCAAAGTCTCCACTCTTTGACTGCATTGTTTGTCTCAAGGGCTTGTTTTCCAGCTGCTGCCTTTACATCCTGGTTCTGAAAACCCACGTGTTACTACAAAATACAACAAAACAAAACAAAACAAAACATTACCACAGTTAGTAGAGTGGGTACTTTCCTCCAGCTCTACTACTAGTGGATGATGTTGGAAACCGTGGATAGAAACCCTCCATCATACCGCATTCTCCCAGGTGTGTTTGCAAGGAGAAAGAGACTTAGAGGACTGTTGCTATTATTCTCCCCATCATGCTATTTCCCCGTTTCATTTCACATGTGCGTACGGTGGCCTGAGGGCTTTACTCCTCTTCCTCTTGACCTCTCCACCTTGCTCTTAGGTCTGAAGGAAATGGACTTTTGCAACACCCCACTGATTTAACCTTTCAGTCCAAGTTGAGCAACCAGATTTCAGCCTGGCAACTTCAGCGGATTTGCAGGTTTTAAAGCATTTTGGAGAACAGGTGAAGTCTAGGCAGGCAGCTTTCTGTTTTCTTCATTGCCCGTGCAGACCCAAGGCGTTTGATGAGTGCCTTCAAAGAAGTCTTCATCCTCACGCCAGCATGTCTGATTAGCAAAGCCACTTTATAGTTTAATAAGTTCCTGGGGTCTTTAAGCTTTGGTTTCCAGAGAATGTTGTTACTGAAAGGACTGAACACTGAGCTGAAGGACTGGGTTTGCTATGTTTCCTATAACAGCAAGAGATATTTTTCCCTTAGTTTTAGCTGTACCTCCTCTAAAAAAAATTCTTTGGTTCCAAGTATCAGGAATTGCAATGAGAAGTAGATTATAGTCCCTCATTTTATTTTTCAGTTTTATTTTCAAGGACATGTCTTGAGAAAAGAGGACAATTTCTTTTATATTTTCTTTTTCTTTTTTACTTAAAATCTGGGGCATCAGTACTTGTCAGTACCTTTTCAACATCAATAGCTGACCATGGCCATTTGGAGCTTGTGTTTAGATTTTACAGTTGTCATTGTTAAGTGACACTGTTTATAACTCAAATTGTGGAGATGCAGGAACCTAGGAAGGCCACAGAGGTCAGTGATCTCATTTTACAAATGAAAAAAGTGGGGGCTCCAGAATGAAGGGGTTTCTCCCAGTTAACACAGCTCATCTCCAGCAGAGGAGAGATGGGCGCCAGACCAGGGCCCTCACTGTGGGCCAGCTGCTCTTCTGCACTGACAAAGTTGTTTCCTTTTATTTTTTTCTGTTTTGAATTCTGACCACCTAACATATTGTTGGACATAAAATTCCAACAACCCTGCTTAATCTGACTTTTATTTTTATCTGATGGCCTTTAGATACTAACCCTGACTGCCTTTAAAAAACAACTCAGTTCTTATTGATATGCTCCAAGCTGATCATTATTTAATTCACTAATTCTTAGGACCCTCATCTTTTCCAGCTGGTTATTAATTATCAGGCAGTATTCTCTTGAGCTGCCTGTATTTCTTAATTACCTTATTAATTGTAACCACACAAATTGATCTCTTTGACATTCTAAGTCTGACTCACTGAGGAAATAAGTCTAATATTCACAAGAGACTCCAACAATCCTACTACCTTATCTTATTATTTCCATTACGCAAACTGATATCACTAGCAGCCAGAAACGACTGCTTAGCCAATCTGTCTTTATCATTACCATAATTAGAAGCTCCTTTAACAATTCTCTTTGACCCTTTCCTGCTTACTCAGACACC